>JAUTBX010149847.1:0-20242 GCA_032361465.1 Lepetodrilus tevnianus
TTTGAATGCTGTGCACATACAGCACATCATTCAAAGATACATATTTTCGAGATGACCTTCGTGTGCCCAGTTTGAAATCCGAGCTATATAATATGGTGCTAGACTGAAAACGAGCCACAATCATAGTGCTATGTATACTCACATGAAAGACAGAAGAAACTCGAATAAATAACAGGTCAATAATTATGTCCGTTAACTATTGAGTTCAGAATATTTCTATGTACTGACTGCCAAAATGTACGATTCGTAATAATTGTGTTGAGCATATATCTAAAATAAAACATATTATTTCCGGTTCAAACTCTCTGTACTTTAACGTATATATCGTCATATTGATTATTCATTCCGAGGCAAAGTATTGTCTATAATGGTTCAATTATAACATTCAATATGCGGGATACCTAGTACTATGTAATCTGATGAACACAATACAGAGTGTGAAATGAGTTGGACGGCATTGTCATATGACGATGACACCCACATCAATGTTGTTATATTGATATTTGTACTTTGCAAATATTAACTGATACTAATCATGGTTATTAAGCATACAGTTAGAACCTACTGATAGCACGTATTTACGTATTGGTTGTCAAGCGACTGCTTTCTCGGAAATGTATTTCTAATGTGTTTTCTTTCTAGATCATCATTTGACATCCATTTTCTGTACCCAGGACGTGGCTACTATTATTTAAGATTAGCAGTATTCGGAGCTTCTACAATCCGCGGGGAACTATGTCTAAGCTATTTATTTATTGCATATTTATTCCATTATATTTACAAAGGGTATGAGTTGACATTTCCGTTTAGGATCAGGGCGGGGCCTGAACTGGTACGCCATTTGTAAACAGAACTTATTCTGACATGCATATGGAAATTTCAGAGATATTAACAGCTGAATCAATGTCAGGTATTATACTCGATACCTGGTACTATATTCGATATACCTGGGCTGTCGGCATCGTGGCGATCACAATCAATACAGATGTATTCCGTGCAGGTTTCACACAACAGTAAGCGGTACTGTTTCAGCAGAGATACGTTTTCATTATTTGATAGTGTATAATTACGATTGCAAGCAGAATTCATACACATGCTTGTCGCCCAAGCAATGGGTAATTGACACGTTCGTGGGCGGTTCATGTTTGTTCTTGACACAAGATATGTGATATTTTGTGATCTAGTACAAATACGGACTACCATGCGTACTGAGAAATGAAAACGATGCCATTATATACATAGTGTTAATAGGTATGCTATTCGCGATCTAAGTTGCATGGATATGCAGTATTCAATTCATCACGCATGCGTATGAACTAACATACGCAAACATATACGCATTGAAAGTGTACGCAGTACACCATTTCTAGATATACGTGAACTTGAATCAATAAGTGTAAACCGTGTTATCTGATGTTTTTTTCTTTTTTTGTATAATACATTTCATCATCATTTAACAATTGAATCAATTCGTACGTATAATTAAGATTGAATACTGGGTGCGCTCTGAGTCATTCAATCCCATTTTCTAGAATATATGTGTTTTATTTTCTACATGATATTACTTTCTAAAGAAAACAAACGACAGACGGAACTGTATATTATATTTTGAGATTGGTTGGCAGATCGTTTTGACGACACATTGTACAGAAACGACGTAGTATCCGTGTGTACTTCGCAGGATGACCCAGATAACGGAGTCATTGTTCAGATGAATATACACCTGGATATATATGTAAACGTGTTTGGTGTCAAGAGCATTATTATTGTGCGGTCACCATAACAAATCACTATAAAAAAGGAACGCTGGTAACAGGTTTGGGATTGAGACAGCAATAAAGAGGGAGGTGTATAATCACCCTGGCGCAGACCTCGTAAATGAAGGCGACATTTCTTCATTAGCTTTATCATTGCACAGACACCGACACTCCGACTTAGAACATTAGAACAGTATGAACTATATAGTACAGGAAGGTATAATGTCTATAAACCGATGGCCATAAAGGAGAGATGTGTTGATAATTAGAACCATGAATATAAATAGAAGATTCAACTTCTTTAAGGTATTATACACTTTTTACGAGCTGAGATAGATGTTATGTTTCCGCTTAAAGGCATCATATCGAAGTTGATAGACCTGTATAATGGACAAACGAATATATGTGATAGTATGCCTTTAAGGTATCAATACATTTTCTGAGAGCAACCCGATATCACAATGCGAAACTTGTAAACTATATTTATGTACATAAATGAAGACCACGTATTAATCAACAATCAGAACCTACTAAAGTTTGTTCAAATGGAAAGGATGAAATGATGAAACAATACACATGTAATTAATTGAGAGAAAACAGAATATATATTTCCATTTAGCATTTAGAAAAAAAATTTGGTAGTCAATATGAACAAAAGTAAGATAGATAGTGCATATTAAACTATAGGAAACGTATACATATAGATAGAACATGCAGTCCACAGAAACAACTGCAGTGAGAACATATTTGTTGTACGCATTGGAAATTTAGAAAAACAATACCTACATGTGTGCATACATATCGATCAAAGACTTGTTCGTTGCATTATGCATGCAGGTTTGTAAAACAAAACGTATTTATTATAAGAAAAGTACATTTGATTTAAAACGTGATATCGTTGTGATTGATTTTCCATCGTCAGATTCAGAATCAGAATACTAGTAGTTTACAGAATACGTGTATTTCTAAGAGCGAGTGTATTTAGAGTATTTACGTTGACACATTATACTAAACATGTTCTGTCAGATTTAAATTCAAGGTATATATTCAGTAAAACATAATTAATTATTCGTTTCATTTTTTTTATGACAATATACATTCGATTCACGTTCAATTGCGCGGACTTTATTTCCTTGGTCCGTACTCCAAAGCATAATTGATGAGATGTTACTACAGGTTGACACGTACTTATTTCAATATATTACCTGCCAGTGACTGTAACATTAATCAATTCATAAGTTTTGACAGGTGGCAGTTTGCGGACGAGTGTCCGAGGCAGGCATGTCCAGTCACTGACATAGCGTTGTGCGGACATGAACTGACCCCATCCCAAATATACATTATACGATTTACGTTATTGTTATATATATATATATACGTTATAACTATTAGTATTCATTTATTCTAAACGCGAATGATATTAAATAAATGTATTCCAAAATGCTCATATATATATAGACATACACTTCCTAATACATGTACGTGATTGTTTTATATAACACTCTTATGTATTTAAATCAACTTTGAATGTTGGATAACTACGTACACAGATTTAATAATTTATATCTTATTTGTAAATGCACTTTTATGTAAAACTGTTATCGTTTCGACCGCAATGTATCCGTCAATATATTAAAATATTAAACGACATTATCTATGAATACATGTATACATAATAAGATTATATTCATCTCTCATCGAATCGCAGTGTTACGTTTGTAATTTAAGCCCGGTCGAGTTTGAGGCTGCGATTTATTTCCTGTACGAACTTTGCCGCACGTGTATTTTCTACATATAAATATAAGCAGAATTTCAAAGTTAGTACACCTACAGCATTAGCCTACACATAGTTTTGAATATAATGGTAACACTTAGAACCTATCGCCTACTTTACATGTTCGTAACGCACCGTGAGACCACCACGACCAGTATTCTACCTCATTGCTTGACTTAATTATATCAGCTACATTTCGCTCTACGAGTTAGTAGGTATTTTCTGCGTGTATAAACACTATGAGTCACGACTATTTCGCATTATCATGAAACCTCAAGATATAAACTTTCCATTTGTGAACGTTCCGTAGCTACTTAACCTCGTGTGACGTCACATTGCCGCTTGATATTCAATTGGGTATTCGTGCAGTAAACTATACGAGATAGTTCGGTGCAGTATACACGACCTGAATAATACCCCTCAACAGGGCAGGAAATCACTCGAGGCTAGTTTTATATCTTTGCTAAGAAACCAAGGCCCGATTCGTGCCCTTTGCGTGAGTAGTGTTAATGCTGTTCTAAGCTGGAGGCCTTTTGTATGATTGGGGACGCGCCACAGATGCTATTGATTCTAGGTTGAAAATAATAGCGGCTTAAGCAAAGCTCTTATCGCTAAGATACACTAGTACAGCGGACTGCACTTTAGAAGAAGCACACCGGAAATCGTGTGTATGTAATCGTCACTATTGACCGTGAAACAAAGAAAGGTAATCAATTTCAAAGTCTTGCGACTGAAGAATAATCATTTCCCCCGACAAGGTTCCGGAAAGCACGTGGTCTTGATTCGACACAGACTACACACCCCGGAATAGATAAACATATTTTTATACCCAGTGCACGTCCCGACTAGAATTAACGCGAAGTGAGTCGGTGAAGCGACACGAACATAAACCCTGCGAACTGCGCGATGATTTAGGACAGCTAGCGCAGACCCCGGTCGATCCCGCCACTCTCGAATGTTAGCTCGTTTATCGGTGGGAAACTGGAACATATGCGGATCATTTACGCCATATACCCAAAGCACAGCCGACGCCACGAGTACCTCGGCATCACAATGGTGTTTGTTATACGCTAGGCCGTCGTCGGCATCAGCCCAAAGTTCAGCATCGTCGTATAAATGCCTTGCAAACACACGCGGTAGTTTGAGTTACGGCGCCGTAAGACCTTCTTCCTTTTGTTACTTCGATTCCGCCCGAGGTTAAAACAATGACCCCTGCATCCTAAAGGATGTTACGACACTCGCACTTATCACCCGCTCCCATATGAAAGCGATTAGCGGCTTGGTAAGGATATGAATTACGTAATTTAACGACCTGTACGCTCCGGTCCACCAGGCGGTTTTGGATAGTAGGTACGTGTCAGATAGCAGATAAATACCACGTGGTATTCCGTGTTTGATTTTCGGATAACAGATAGGCCTGCGAACTTTAATGATGCGTGTATTACAAACACGAAATTGACTGCAATTGACAACCCAAACACGTAGTCAAACACTATATGTATCGTACAGTGAACGAAGAACAAAGAACGCGACTCGGTTACCTAACCGTTCGCTGGAGTGATTTGAAGTCATTGAAACTATAAACGAAATATCTACCCGGACGGATATTCTATAGCTAGTGGTGTCATCCGTTGAAACGTTCAATCTGGTACAAAACGATCAAAGAAAAAATATGTTTACAGATGAAGAAACACATTATCTATGCGTAAATGCGTTCTATATATTATGTAACATCATGCCGCAAACTTTATCACTAACGGAATATGGACATGTAAACGAATATCTACATTCACATTGATGATGGACTATTTTCTTTCTGCTATTTCGCTAACATTGGCGGATAAATACGGAGTCGTAATTGTACACTAGACATTGTTCCAAGTGCGTGACGTATGTATTTATAAGCTAGTATCAAATTACCTCTTTGTTCAACCTCACTACTAGCACGTACGGGAACCGTGTTTTATTTCTTTCGCTGGAGGGGAGACCTCCAACTTCCGTAGTTAGTTCGTGCATATTCAGAGAGTGCCGTGTGTTACACGTGACAAACTTTAGCCGATCGTAACTGACTCACGGCTATTGATTGCAGTGACAGTGTTAGTAAATCGCCCAGCGTGGAGCCGAGCTCGGCTCTAGGGAAGTTGGGACTCTCTTACACAAATCGAGCCTGACGTATCGGGCCCTGTCATTCACCACCCCTCAGTCTCGCAAGCGCCTTTACAATCAATACGCATGCCGCGACGGGCGCACACGGGCTCATAGCGCGTCAAGAAGAGAGGCGATTATTTCAGCGTGGACCAGAAAAGTCTTTCTAGTGTCGTAAATAGCTCACGGTCTTTGCTTGAAGGATCCCTGGTGAGCGAGGGTGGCTGTTCCCAAACTCCTCTCAGATCGGCAGAGATAACCAGCCGAGCTGGAGGCTTGCTTACCTTGTCGGGGCCATTACAGTTTATCGCGTTCTCCTCCCAAAATAGCATCCCAAGCTGGGGGATTGATCTAGTGACCACGCTTTTTTTGTTGTTGTTGTGCCACATCTTCCAAAAATGAGGCGACGAAAGGGTAACCGTGGCCGACCAAGGAAAGTGAAGAAAGGACGTTCCGCTAAACTCAGGGAAACTATTTCATTGGATTCCAAACTTTCTGAGGACAATTCGGAAGACGGAACGACAAGTTTGAAAAGTGACGGCGCCGTGACTGGCTTCATAGGCTTGGATAAGACCGGCCCGTTCAGCTACAGAGTGGGAAGTGTAAACATAGAACTAGAAGGATCTGACGAGGACATCAAGCCTGTCATTGAGGAAAATGACATTAAGTTGGAAGTGGAATGCGGTTCCAATACCGCTTATATGTTCTTATCAAGACTTTGCCAAGGGAGCAAGGGTTCGTGTATAGAGTTTGACGGGGCTTGGCTAACTCCTAACGAGTTTCAGTTCGTCAGTGGACGAGAAACCGCCAAGGACTGGAAACGATCTATCCGACATTTTGGACGGAGTTTGAAACTTCTAATCACTAAAGGAATATTGACAGTGCATCCAGCCGCTTGTCGATGCGACAGCTGTCGTCTGCTTTCCACTACGGTACGTATTACACCCCGACCGCCATAACAGACTCTATTTAATCATCACAACCGGCCGCCATCTTGAAACGGTCGAGCAGGCGAAGCAATATGTCTGCTTGTAAAATGTATAGGTCACCCAACCTTCTATTCAGTCACGCACTGCACATACATGATGCATTGAACTAGTATGGAACATGATAAATACGATAGCCAGTACTTCAATTTATCTAATTGATCTAGTTCCGTAGCTGTTCGTTCTCAGAGATCAATGCTGTTTGATGACGTAAATAGACAAATTAGACTAACGCAGCAACACCCCTCTCACGATAGCGCCCAAATCGCCATTATCCCTTCAGGTTTCAAGTTACGGAAACATTACCAGCGGGAGACCGAGACATTTCTCTACAATATACACTTTGTTCCGTAGCTCGAAACCATACCGTTGTCGAGTGAAAAATAGAGACGTGCATTGTTTAAGATCTAAATCCGTTATATGTATGTATACGCCTACATGTGTTTGTCTTAATTTGACCGTTGTTTATGTGCTATTATTCTAGAAGGATCTACTCAGAGGGCGTGTGTATAAATATAACTTTCTTCTGCATATCGACCACACCATAGCCTAATTTAAATTAATCATTTATTCGAATCAGACGCGTGTCTATTCGTAGTTGGAAGTACTAAAGATAATCGATGCAACATTGAATGCGTTTATCTCATTGTTAACACGTTAAGCATTGTCCATTTACTGAACAGATCAATGTCTTCCATGAATATATCGTCTTCAGTTTCATGGTATGGTTTCGTAGACTTGATATATTTGAGTTACGACAACTTCTATCTCAGTTACGGCGTCGTAAATGCTTTTGTGAGTCGCATTAGTGGATCTTTCTGACTCCTGTTTTGCTATCGCTTATCGTTGATAGAGTGCAACAACCATCACACAATTGATGGTGTTCAGGATGAATGTGGAAAAAGCCGTCCATTAGCTGTCTAAATGAGATGGCGTATTAGTTGTGGTCTATAAGGGGAGCGCGTCCGTGATTCTGACGCGATGAGGATCACGTGTGGGGACTACTCCGGCCTGGGCAGTCTTCATTTCCCTATACCACGTCTGATTTCCCTGCGTCTAAAACGTGTCACTGAAGCTCCTGTGGGTATTTAGACAAATGTTGAAATATAGCAGACGACAGTGGATACGTGACGCAAACGCAGACACGCTATTATACAAATAAGCCTATCGATTAGTAATAACAGTTTTGTCCCTCTCCCACAAGATGGTGAGGCATCTCGCTTTGTCCCTTAACGAGGGACTGTCCAGACTGGTTTTGGGAGAGCTCGTCTACAATTTTATTGCTTCATCCCGACGGGACGCCATCTTGACAGATCGTAATGAGCAGACGTGACGTAATTTCTAACACCACTGAAAGCTGACCGCGTTTTCTTTTCAACCTTGACGTTTATTTACTATGGTTGTCCACACAAAGAGAACTATTAATCCTGAACTTAAAAACTGGAATCGTCACATAGTTGTCGGCCTCTTGACTCCGTCGGTTAAGCCTCTGCTTTACGGCCCCGTCTACGAAAATCCCTCCCTCCCTCATTTACTCTCTCCATCCCCAAGCGTCTACAACGTCCCCTTTAAATAGCAATCTGATATAGGGAGTGATATCTTCTAATCATCAATAGACAGGTGATGGCCAGATGTTATAAATGCCACGTGGCGAAGCGTAGCTATCACTATCCTGGTAAAACATTTACATTGCATAGCATTTCACAACCTTAATTAGGCCTCCCTATGTAATAAAGCCACGTGCACAACAATATAACAGGCGTTATCGCGTCGAGGGGGGAGAGAAACAAGCTAATAGAGGGAATAAGCGTTTCGCGAGCAATACGTTCAGGTGTACATGTTCTAGGGTAAGATGCACTTTATCCGAGAGCATGTACTTCTGTGACTAATCCATTACAGACCTAAGTAACGTATTATCGTAATTATTTCTAGATAAATATGTTTGCCTGAAATGTTGTTCTGTCTAACACAACGACGGTCTTCATAGACACGTGCTTGTAACCGTGTCTCTTTAGCTCTGCTACACACGTTACCAAGAGCTACGGCGTCGTAAGCCCGTCAGTGGGGAAAATGAAAATCAAATCGCAAAGCTGATTCCGACATTTTGCGGACGCTTCATTTTAACTTTTATTGAAAGATTAATATATGCACACACTAGTCTATAGTCAGTTACTCAAGGACCCATCTGCAACTTTGTGCGGTTTATTATATACCTCCGTTAGAGTAACACCAGTAAATACAGTACAAACTATAGCCGAGTTTATCACTTTGTCCCGTTGGTATGGTAACGGCGATTGTAACGTACACTCTTTATTTACAGGCTTTAGGCGTCTTTTCAAATAGCCCTCAGTGCCCACACGGACACGCAGAGCTGAATACGAACGTTGGATAAGTAATATTTAATTCAGCGTCACTCGCGGAATAGGAACAGGCGTTCGTCAACTAATCACGTGACAGACAAATGACGGCGACAGGCATTTCGTTGACAAAGAGATGGCGGATTCTTTCCCGACTTTCTGTAATTTACGGTTCGTCGGCAAGCTGTTTGGAAGAAAAACGAGTGTGACATTTGCCGCTTGAGAATGCCTGCGTCAGTGTCTTAAGTCGTAACACGTGCGAACAGCTTACCGTCCCAAATGCACAGAGCGAAAACACATTACACGTCGTTGTTCAATTTAACAATCTATTCACAAACAAGAACGTCGCTTGTTCGATTTTTCTACCGAATGTTCATGATCTGTTGTTCCCAAGGGCATAATGGCGTTATCGATCCGTTTGAAGGTGGGCTATATCTCGGGTTATTCCTGTCACGTGCATGCAACACCTGGAGCGCGCATTCTGTACTGTAAGCCGGTATTCATATCAACTTTACATCCGCCCGTGACTAGAATAGGCAGTTTCAGATATCATACTTTGCGCATAATGTAACTGTCATGTTTCATAAATCGATAACGTATGTGATATAGGAACGTGCTAATTTGTGGTATACTGGTAGTTTGTGGAGCGGTTATATAGCATGCTATCTGTGGACGTTAAGTACTGAAATGTACACTATGAAAAGTGTTAATCGATAATCATCAGATTACTATAGGGAGCCCTGTCGCCCCGAGTTGCGTGTCGTGCATTTCAAGCACGGAAGATAAATAATTATGTATCCAACAACATGTAAATCCCAAGTGTATACATAGTATACGAGAAAGTGTCCCTAGGTAAAAACGGATATATTATGCCTTGAGCGACAACCAGCTGTATATATCACTGCGCGTTTTCAAGGTCCGCCTATGCTTATCCTGTATTTACCACTCCCCTCCAATCTGCTACTGCACTGTAAGTGTCTAGTCCTCTAGAGCACATAGCCATGTAGCTTCTTTGAAATTTAGTAGATGATCAATAGCAAATGACATGAATAATGTAGTGTCGTTCTTGTCGGGAAAGGAGCGACGCGCAAAGCTTGTAAATTTCATTTTCGGTTACCTCGTCAACAATGGCCTGGATGGTGAATGTGAGTAGCAAAATGTGGTTAATTTCAGCCTGCTGTTGTACATTACAGCGATAAGGGGGTTTGTGCCTGGGCAGGAAATGTACATATGTTGGGCGCTATGTACGTCACTCATAGCGTATCACGCAAATAGCTTGCTATCACGTTACGGGCGGTGATCGGCGCACACTTAAAAAGGACAAAAACGACCACTAGAGGGCAGTAGATGTTATTGAATTCAGCCATAAGCAGAACATTAATCGATGTTTTTTTTCGAATATAGCCCTTGATTTTACCCATTCGCTTGCCACACTGCATCGATTTACGGGCCCGTAGACATGGACGCGCGTTCGAGATTTGCTGTAAACTGCTGTTCTTTCTTGGAAAATCGGTTAAACAGAGCTTGTTCTCTCTTCGGCATAGCAGGGATGTAATTAAGTATGTATTTGAAGGCGATTCCGCCGGTCGTGTGTAATCACAAGAGGTCATGACCTCTCGCGGTAGTAGGCACTACGTTTCTTAATGTGATAATGATTTTCTAGGGAAATGGCTGTTTCGTATTACGCTACGACACGTCTTGCTCAATATAGCGCATGCTGTAATGCTACTTTAGCATACAACCGTTTTAACACTATGGTTTGTTGTACTAGGAGATGGCTCTAACGCCCGACATTTTGCATGCACTAAAATTGTCGTAATGTTAAATGTTTCGTGCTTTATTGCTCCGGTGGTATTTGCATCGTGTTCCACTGTGGGCGTGCCTCTTTGAGATTAGTTCCCCAGCATACAATCATTACCAGCTATTACTATATTTACTCTGTCTATATTAGAAGGTACAGCATTTTATATCATATATATTAATAATAGGAAACATTTTAGTCATTTAATAATGATACAATAGCCTGGTTCTTTATTATTAAGCTAACCTACTTTAACGAGACCTATACTTTTCTAATTTGGTAATGGAATAATAATGTCAAATGAGTGTATTCACTATGTCTATTAGGATAAATATGCATATACGGTCATTGTAATAAGCAGATACGCATCTAGACAAGACGGTTTACTATAGTTTATCTGATGCATTACCCTGCGCATTACATCAATCAGTGTCCATAAACTTAGACCCATATTTACACTGTGTGCGTCATTGGTTAGCCGAGTGAATTTTAGAACGCTGTAAACTGGCATATGTGAAGGAATAAACGTTTATGTACTCTCTCGACATTTCGCCGTTGCTAGATTGAGGCAATAAAACTACTTACATCTGTATATAACTTGTGTTCTTGAGCAGATAGTATTGAAAGGGCCACTGTGTCGGAAGTAGGGCTTATCTATTTTATATACATATTGCTGTATCCAAGGTATAATATACATGCATCGCTACGTATTTATATTCTGACCATCACTGTGCGTTACCTAACTACAAGTTGCGATGTAACTATCTAACAACAATTTGCGCTGGTGTTGTATAACTGCAGGTGACGATGCCGTAACTAACTGACAGTTACGATGTCGTGACTACCTCTTATCTGTTTCCGCGGCTACGTGTACGCTACTGTAGGTAAATATACTAAATATAGTCAGCCTTGTTAAGGTACCGTTGCAGCCAATCCTCGTTCAGTATCACGTTCGTACCCAAGTGCAAGCCAGACTGACATCAATTATGCAGTCGTAACCGACTTTAGTAACGTGATAATACGCAGTTCCTTATCGTAACATCTGCAAGATCCATTCGGTCATACAAAAAATATGTTGGTTTGTTATATATATGAATACATGTACACACAGTCTATTTGGGAGAACGGTATTCGTGTTAGCGATGAGTTATCGCTCAACGTTCTAGCAATATTTTCATATATTTATCACACAGGAAATGATTAACGTGCGACGTGAGGCTTTAGGTTTAACTCTCCGACGCCAGTTTCCACACATACTGACACGAATGAATGCAAGTGGAGTTTCATGGCTTTGCGCTCTTAATTACATTACAGGTGGAAAATAATCCATACCTACACGCGGAGAACGTTCTATCGGTTTGATCAGAAGCCAGCTATTCTTCAGTAGCTTGAGCATTTATTGGTTTCTTAGTAGCTCATGCGTGCAACATGCAGTATTGTAGAGTCTAGGACATAACTGTTGCTAGGAGGCTATGTAGGTCGTGTATAAAGCAATTTACCTACATGAATACAATCATTCTTAACTATTGCTATTATATAAACGCAACCGGGTACATTGCATTCTTCATATTGTACAGTTTGTGGCGTAACGACTTTTTTATGCATTACCTTCGTCTACTCCTTCCTCTTCTGCTTCTTCTTACTACTGCTACTGCTACTACTACTACTACTACTACTGCTGCTACTGCTATGGCTACTGCTACTACTACTACTACTACTACTACTACTGCTACTACTGCTGCTACTACTACTACTACTACTGCTACTACTGCCACTGCTACTACTACTACTGCTACCACTACTGCTACTACTACTGCTGCTACTACTACTGCTCCTGCTGCTGCTGCTACTACTACTACTACTACTACTACTACTATATTAAATATTCTGTAAATATTTTATAGCGCACTTTACTGCTACTACATTGAATACTTTGAGAATCTTTGATAACGTACTTTAACCAAATAATTCGCAAGAGGTGTTTACGATGCTTGTACTCTAGAGTGCAGGGACAATGTTACGGATAAGCGATAACACAACCGTGTATACAATACAGTGGCAGGACTCTATTGAATAATGTTACGTTCTGTATATGCCGCGAATACGTCGTCAGCAGCCAGACGTAATAATATGCTATAATGTATTGGAACTCATCAAAACAGTCAACACCAGCTTATTGTCCGTGGTGCCGAGTGTTAAAACAGACACCAACAATGAATACCGATATGAGCTTTTCAGGCCTAAAGTTTCGAAAAAGTTTCTATGATTGAACAATTCGTTTCGCTGTCTCTAAAAAAAACAAGAAGAGAATTTCGTCTCTTGGAGAAATGAAAAAAACATGACATTCTTTGTTCTCTGCTAACGATCTGGAAAGTTTGCGCGCGACATATCTTGTTGACGTGAGTCCAATATGGCGCCGGTTAAAAACTCCGACCCATGTCGCCCTACCTCCCCGCCCCTATAGCGACGGATCTGATCTCTTTTTTCTTTTCTTTCTTCGACATAGCGTTAGCGTTTAGAGGGCGAACTACTACACACACTTATCTAAACCTCCCAATCTCGGAGGGTCTTTCATTTTGGGGGAACGGCGTTACGCCAACAGGTCACGTGCGGGGCCTGCCATTTGCGGCTATTGCCATGACAACCAAGCGTGCTTTAATATTGACAGGAATTGTTCACGGCTGGCGCGCACGTTCATAGGGCGAGCTTATCGACACGAGGGCCTCCAATCTAGACACGAGTCTACGGCGCCGTGCTTTGCAGCATGCCAACAGTGTCCAAGTCTTGCATGAATCCTGGCACCCTGCCAAACTCGCGCTGTCCTGCGAAACTCTCAATATCCAAATGGAACGAGTATATGTAACAACATTATACACGCCGGCCTTGGCACCGTAACGTACCTGAAATCGCCATCGATCTTACATAGACAACGGCAATCAATTGCAGTTCATATACCAGACATGACATAACTCTGGATTGCGGCTATAACTACATCCGATCTCTAAACCGTCGGCTATAAGCTTCGGAAGTTGATTGCTCTTCGGGGCTATAATACAAGGTTTACACCATCAATTTTATGATAATAGACTACGCATATGTCAGACAAATTTATCATGGTTGGGTGCCAGTATCTCGAAAACCTGCTTTCAATAGAAAGAGAGGGGATATACGTATTGAAGCGTGAACTTGAGATAGGACGTGGCACGTAGGGCTCATAGTTGGAATGCTGGCGGTCTCATTTCGTCTCTTTAGCGCTAAACGTGAAATCTTGGATTGCGAGAAAATGCCATCCGTTTAACTAGATTTCTACGCAAAGGCGTTATTGCTGAGCATGACACTTGGCGTTTCTCTAAGGAGCGACTTCCATTCCAGACAGACATTGCCTACGTCATAAATCCACGTCTCGCGGTAATACTGATCGTATTTAACTGGCCACGGGGTCTTCATTGTTTCTCGCCGTGCTCGCCCTACACCGAGGTGTCTTCTTTGTGGAACTTAGTCCATCTAGACGCGAACATTCATTGACCTTTCAATTGCAACCAACCCAATCGGCGTCTGTATTAACAGCGGTCTAATTGTGTTTATGATTCCATAATAATTCACGGTATTTGTATTCAATAGTGGTGTTCTTAGTGTAACTTTAGATTTACTAAATGTACTCTTTATACAATAAGGGTCACGAACGCAGTAGTAATTAACTCGACACGAGCAGATCTTAGAAATAGTTGCTCCTGCTTCTCCTCCGAATATAACCAGATATCTACAAGTTCAGCATACTGATCTAGGAGACGAGTTAAACCCGAACTTAATGACTCTCATATTTGAACAAACCACCACCACCACCACCACAATCCTTCTCAAAATGTTAGCTATTTACGCTGGCTGATAACGCGGCATTCTCGCTGACGCAGAGAAGACATTGCCGTCAGTTGGGTCTTTAATTACCTACATTCAACACCAGGTGTACTCAAGTAGGTTAAACAATCGAGGAATTTGTATCTAGTCGATATTCTAGAGTCGTGCACATTTACACCGAGGCTTATGCCAAGCTTCCCGAACATCCGGGGACTTCAAAATAATCATGTAAACTCGCGAACGTCATTCACGCAGATATAATTGATACAGGAATGGCAGCCACAACTAAACTCAGAGCAAGCCCTAGGCGATGTACATATAATATTCATATGTATTTATGGAATTCATTGCTTTAACCTGAATAGAATCCATATCAAGTATGCATTCATGCAAAGCCCTCCCTGCATTACTCGTGTTTATCCAGATGCAATCTTCGTATCGACAGCCGTGCAAGTGATCGTAGTATCACCATCTTCAGGCGTCACAAGTTTGCGATAGCATTACATCTGACGTACTTCTCCTGTATTTAGTATGACGCAATTATACAATTCCCATATATATACAGAGTCGTCAGCGGCAGGCTTATTTTAGAATTCTATGCACACTAATAACTAACATATATATATACTAAAGTAACGCATGTTTGTTTTCGGTTCCATTAACGATAGCTATGCTTGTCAATTTCACGTTAAAGCCCTACGGACACATGACCTATGACCTATGAGATATGTCACTTGTATATCGGTTAATGCGTAGTCGCTAGCACGTCCGAAACCAAATCGCTTCTACTAAATTGATTCGCTTTTCGAATTGGGTATGTTAATCTGTCATGGTGCACAGGATTATGTGGAGATATTGATAGCCTATATGTCATAACTGGTATTTGTATCGGCTCTACATTGGATTGGATAATGCCACCTCTCCACGTGCGGCTATTAGTTTCCACTTACTTATAGCCTAATCCAATAGCCTCCTATCTGAGGAACAAATTACATTGCGCATTTTCTAGATCTACTTTCCTGTCTGTAAGTCTATACTAGTCTATCAATATGAATACTACGTACTAGTATTTCCTGAGTAACACAGCTGGCATAATGCCGCTCATTTCCGGTCACGCGCATGCTTATTATAACACTTACGTATTCCTTCGGTATTGTCTATTTTGTGAATTCGGAATTATAACCGGATCGTTGTTACTATAGATAACTTGTCTGAAAGCCATTTGAGCGCTGATACACAACAGGCTATCTGAAGATGTGTTAACCCCAACCCTGACATATGCGCTATTACATGAAATGCGTCACGTACGATGGCAGACGGATATATTCATCCGCAGACAAAAATAAGACCGTGTATTAATAAGCACTGGACGCTGGTTATAGACGCACGAACATCTAAAACCGGATGGATACCTTCTCCTTTATCCTTATTCCTAGTTGGCATGGTTACTGCCGTTAAACAGTGGTGTTATTATTTAATACTTATATTCGATAACATAAGTGATACTGGTATTCATATACTTATCCTTTCGCATCACTATCTTAACAATGCAACATATTTGAAATAGAAACCCGACTGCGAAACTGAAATGGTTGATCCAGCAAATAATACGCATTGACGTATGATATTTACATAAATACATTCAAACACGGAAGCGTATTTACCGTTATTTTGGTTTTGACGCGGGCACCTGGTACTGCGCCTATATGAATTATTCACAGAACAGCAAGTCGCAATTATCCGGAGATGTTGTGCAATTAAGGTCTCGCTCCTGTAATTACGCTTCAGACGCTGACAGAATTTACAGTGATACGGTGTGGCTATTTTTCTATTGAAGTCATTCGGAACAATAGCTGCGCAATACTAATGAATATATTCGTCTTTGTTGAACTGTTTTAACTTGACAAGATCATTACGTGTACTCTGGAAATCGATTTGACTTCGAACACAATAGCATAAACTTTCTTGTAGAATTTAAATATCTTAATTTTAAATATTTATTGTTTGGCGTTATAGAATTATTATGTTAGTATATATTTACATGTACTAAGTAAAGCTAAGCGGCAATTTGACATTTATTCACAGAAATATTTTCAGACACCATCTTACTGTAGATTACCGCAGCGACGTTAAACTCCATATTCACTGACTCACACTGTAGATTACCCAAAAGGGTATATTACCGGTATAGCACACATTGTAAAGTGACCTTCATAGGTAGAATACGCCATGTAATAGTGACAGCAATTGTCTACTTCTGTGAGGTGATACTGACACAAAGTGTAACCCTGCTCCTCTTATGTTACAGACCAATGAACCAAGTCTGGTGAAGGAGAAGCGAGAACGGGACGCCAGGGAGAAGAAGGCACGTGGTATCGACGGAGGAGCATCCGGCTCTGACAAAGAGGAAGGAGAGAGCCGAGGAAGTGCCGAGGACGGGGAAGATGAAAGCGGCGATGCCGAGGACAGTCAGGGATCGGCTGAGAATGGCGAGGAAGAGAGTGGATCCGAGGAAGAGGAAGAAGGGGAAGGAAAAGTAGAAGAAAATAACAATGAAGCTGGTGATAAGGATACCGAGGACAGTGACGGGTCTTCTTCCTCATCGGGGTCCTCATCGTCCAGCTCTGATTCTGATTCTGATAACGATGGTGATAAGAAAGACGATGACGAAGATGATAATAAAGACAAAGCAAAGGTTGACGCTGACGAGGCAATGGAAGAAGAAAAGGCAGATGAAGAGAAAGAAGAGGACAGCAGTCCTGTTAAGATATCTGAAGACAACGTAGATGACAGTCCACATGCTGAACCTGCGGCTGCTTCTGAGAAGATGGAAGTTGATGAAAAGGAAGATATCAAGGAAAGCGACAACGCTGAAGAACCAGAAGTAATGGAACAACATGAAAGCAGCGAGAAGAATGATTCCACAAAGAGTGTGCATGAAGAGGAGAATGAAACCGATGATGTGCAAGACCCAATTACTGACGGTGTTAATACGGAAAGCGATGAGATTCCACTCCCAGCAGACATGTCCACGACTTCAAAACATGACGAAGAATCATCGAAAGACAGCCTGGACGAGGACGCGCCTATGGATGATGACATTAAGTCAGAGAATGTTGATGAGGATGTTAAGTCAGAACCATCCCCCAAACCTGAACCAGCATCAGAGAACACGCACACACCTGTCCCAGACATTAAGCCATCCCCAGAACAAGCAGATAGTGTCAATGGGTCCTCAAATGACGCCACACCTGTGAACAATTCTGAGGATATATCAAAGGACGATGTGAAGAACTCTATGGACGTGGGCCTGGACAAACCATCCAGTCAGAAGGACGAGGAAAGCCGAGGCAGTATTAGCAGCACACCCAGTGAGGACGCCGTCAGCACCGTGTCCTCACACAGAGAGCAGTCTCCACTCGCCTTGAAGCGATCCACGCCGACGCTATCTGAAATACCCTTGAAGAAGAGCTCTGATAAGTCTAGCAGGTAATGCTCTATACGTCACTTAAACAAACACAGCATTAATAACCCTACCGTATATTTAGCGCTTTAATAAACAAGGTGTTTAAGCTCGTCAACAAATAGTTTCTAAAAGCTCAAGGTCAATGGATATTTTCTGAAATCCCAAGGTCATTGCGTATTTTCCGTTCGCTCAAGGTCAAGATTCCAGAAACATGGTACTTGTACTCTTGACAGGATTGTGTTGACTATCTAATATGCATTGCAGACCATAATTGAGCATACATTAGTACGTTTAGAATCCTATCGTGCCTGGCTTCCGTCACTCTATCGGTCATAACAACGACTTCATGTCACGTGACTGTGACGTTTCCCTCCAACTTACGCATTGCCGTCAGTGAACATCTGGAACTTGTCAATGTCCGTCAGCAGATGTAATTACTTCTAAACAACATAGAAAGTAGTGTTATCAATGCAATTACATGTTGTGCTTCACATTGTTATGTAACTCCATATCAGGCTGAAATTATACCCTATTGTTATGGAGTAACGTTTACAGTTTGTTACGCTAATTATTTAAGAGTATTGACCGGTAAGCATTGGAAACCGATTCGTAATCTACGCGTCTATTTACATGTCCAAATGTAAATACGACCTTTCTATACAGTTTTATGTACTTTTATGTACTTTCATTGAATTGTTAATTTCTCATGAGTCTACTATCCCTCTATTAAATATATAGTGCCCGAGTCTTATTGGGTATCTATTTTAGTATAATGAACTTATATTGCTATAACATGCCTTGGCGTATGCTGAGGGCTAATGTACCAGACGTGTATATTATTGCCACGAGTTAACAGTCTTGACACGGGCAAAACTAACACTCGCAAATATCGATTATATATTACAGGGTATCAAACAAAGAAAAGTAATGTTAATACCAAGCCGCAATGATAGTAATTGTCCGTGAAATACTTGCTAATGTTGTAAATGCGAGCTGCACCATTCACCCAACATGATTTTGTGATTTTCGGATGACAGGCAATTTACAGTCAATTAGGATCGCAGACAATGTGCCCATTGCTAGTTTTGATGGTTTGTGGTTAATTTCAGCAGCGGAGGTAAATCCCGACTCAGTAACATTATTGATCTCCTGCGGACGTCCAAGGAGAAGGAGACCAAACAGCAAGTGGTCGCAGACCGACCGGAAGAGAAGCGACAGGACAAGAGGCCGGCGGAAGTGAAGGATACGAAGCCTGTACCGCCATTGCCTTCAAAACGCGACGAACCCAGACCAAGGAAACCCGAGAGGGAGGAACCAGCACAGCCCAAGCCGTCCAGAGGTAAGTTCATTATAAGCGTTATTGTATTTGAATTATTTCCCTATAACGTGAACATATCCACTTATCCTGATAGAATGTCATGTGGTCGTATCACTAGACGTTTACAAATGTTGTTACGTTCAGATATGTGTGAAGGAACCGAGCACCACTTAACCTCTAATGCTATTGAACACATCTGCTGGCGTTGTTCCAATCATTGACTTATTTTCGTTAATGCCATGTAATATAACTTTGGCTTGTGTTGTTTACAGAGGATCAGAAGATGAGTCAGAAGGCCCATGATGCAATGCGGTTGCAAATGGGAGGACGGTTACCGTTTGGCTTTCCTCCACCGGAAATCATGGAGCGAGCTAGCAGAGAGGCCCACGAGCAGCTGTCAAAGAGTCATCGTCAGTTCGAGCGGAACCTAGAGTCGTTGATGGCTCAGAACATGAATCCCTTTGTTCCTGAACTGAGCATGTTCTCCCTGCCAGAACATCGTGCACAGATGGAATACAACTACCTGAAGAACATGGAGAGGTTGGACCAGATGGCGAAGGAACGCATGGCCACTATGGCTGACCTTCGACATCAGCAGATGCTGAGGCAACACAACAGCTTTGTGGCGAAACTGGCAGAACAGCAGACAAAGACCACGAGGCACGAGCTGCCCGAGAGCCAGCCGAAGAGCAGCAGCAGAGAAAAGGAAAGAGATAGGGAAAGAGATAGGGATAGGGAATCTAGGGATAGGGAATCTAGGAAGTCGCAGCCACAGCAGTCTAA
>JAUTBX010149848.1:0-12071 GCA_032361465.1 Lepetodrilus tevnianus
TTGCTGAACGGCTTCTGTAGCAATACATATGAATACATATGAATACATATGAATACGTATTCTCTATTGAACTCACCTCAGTTTTTCGAGCATACATGTAACCTATATATATATTGAATGGTGGCGCAAATACATCCTTCACATGTGAAGCTTCCATGTAAGCGTTGACTTGGAAGTGTGCCATGGCCGCCATAGAAGCATTGAATATGAGTATCAGATGTACTACGAACTTTCAAGAAATACATCCAATGTGTCAATATTATGTCGACAGTCGGAATACTATTGAATGAAGTGTAGGCCTACATGTGAAGGTCAATAACCACGGTCCAGATAAACTCACTGTCAATAGATATCTTCTATATTCATGTATTTCCGCCAGATTAATTCTGAAGTAAGATGGTCTCAGGATTGTATGCAGTAGTTCTTGAAGAGGGTTTGACTTGCGTTATGAGTGATGTATAGTTAATAACTGCGAGATATGGTAAGCAGGTTAGAGTCTGACGTTAGTATGGGGAGAACAGTTGGGTCACCAATATGAGATGTCGTCATCAATTGGAAAACAACTAGTATCAGCCACGTCATGTAGTTAAATTGTAATCTTGCATAAACAATGTCGTATGACAAGTATTAGAGTAAGGCTTTGGAAGTTAAATATAAGTATGTGTGCTTTTAACATAGCTCTAGATATGGATATAGCTTAGCATATTAACATCTTAGTGTAAAGATAACAAAATACACACAAACAAGTAAAATAAAAGAGCAAAAAAAACCACAAGGTATGATCACAACCCAAGGATATTATTTATAGAATTTCCAAAAGTTCAAAAGCCAGGTGAAGTAATCACACCACACTACACTAGCATGGAATTAGGAATCCCGTAGAAGACGTGGGTATTTAAAGAGTCGATATAGGCCTACACGTGTTGGATATGCAACATATGGTGTGCATCGTAAGACACTCTGTACTTGGCACCTCTATCTATACTATCTAACTGATACACACATCTGACCACAACCTATAGATTTACTGTTCTAACCCACTGCTGGAACATCATCCACCTGTATCGTACAACAGGTGGCACAGGTCAACGTCCATCTAATGTCACGGCAGTCAGATTCTGGCCGTTCTCACAAGCACAGGAGACATAATTACGATCATCATAAACATTATCAATGTCTCGTATCCGTCACGACATGCGTATTTACACAGCTAGGTCTACGCAAATGAACACATTATGTTCCGTTGACCGCGAGTAGTGCACGTTTTATCACCAGCCCCCTTTCTACGAGGACGCAATTTGTTATTTCCCGACAGTGCCAGCTACATTTGTAAGATTTAATGGAACTTTAAGTATCTCGTAAATATTTCGCGCAAGGTAGCCTTGGTATGTTTTGCGATATGTTTCAGATAAAAGAAAAAAAAGATCCGCATTCGTTTGGTATCTGCTTCCGATTCTGAATTTGTATCCTACTGAGAGGAAATCAGCGCGAGGACACGATGCGCAACGCATGCTGGGAGATAGCTGAGATAAATGACGAAAAAGATCCGAGTTTGTTTCAAAACAGCGGGGGCATGGCCATTGCCCAACACACGGCCTGGAGGCTTGTCAGATGATATTATACAGTACCAATGCAGACCTCTAGCTCGCAGACAGCCGTGTGTGGGATCAGCGAGATCAAACGAAGAAACGCAGAATAATCACGGCTATGTTTGCAAAACGCATATAAGAAAACCAATGATTTTTCTCGAAGTCATAAAAAGTAAAGATAAACCCTGACAGTTTAAAGAAAAAGAAGACAGGAAAATATATGTGCGAAATAAGCCGTACATATTAGGCGACGGTTTCGATGGAAAAACTGAATTATAGCTTCTTTTTATCCAGAATTAAGTATAGGCCTATCCAAGTATTTACAATGGAGCAATGGGTCCTTGTAGAAAGTAATATTCACAGTGATTTTCACACTGCGACATCAAACCGACAACCGCTGTTGACGTTGTTACAGTAACCGATAGTGCTAATTTGGTCACATCTAGCTTCACAATGCTAACATTGACGTACACACAAGTCAAACAAGAACTCTATTTCCTCCTCATACATTACATGTGAACGGCATGACCCATTCGTACGAATTGTTTGCCATTTGACTTAAATTGTTGACGCAAACTCTAAATCATTACGTAATTGCAAAAGCTCAGCTGTATATTGAACGGTGTCATGCAATACTCCCTCCGCTATTTGACAGCAAACAGGTCATTATTACCCGCTGTCTGTCCGTCTTTCAAATCGATGAAATTCTATTCACTATCGAACATCATATTAAAACTGGTTCCCCACTGGGCACAGCAATTAACTGCTGTTTGTCAGCAGAAAGAAACCAGTCTAACCGATACCTTCACGTTGACTTTGGGAACACGATTTCTCTGTTAAAGTCGAATTATGGAACGGTTAGAATGTTCCATAAGACAGACTGTTACCTATGCCTTTCAGGGCCTACTACCAGCCTACTGTCTACTACCTGCCTACTAACTGCCTACGAGTTCATCTTCCTGGTTCTACCCCTGATCTCCCTGCTAAGTAGGAAGGAGTCTCATGGCCACTTAGTCGTGATGGCGACTCCCAGAGTCTGGAAGTCTCCTAATTGTTGTCACTGATTTCCATGGAGACCTAATGCAGACTCGACAGGCAATAGGAAATAGCAGGGCAGAGTGCCGACGAAATTGGACCCCTCGACAATCTCAACTTTCAATAGCCGTTAAACTACCGAGACATGCATACCCCCAAAGCAATAGGCTGCTCGATATAAATAATAGAAATAGTACTTCTCCGCCATCCTCTGAGGTAATTCTCCGTCTCCTCCGTGTACATTCAAGGACCGAAATGAGTTTGAACTTCTGTCAGGGATATAATGTAGGTTGCGACTGGGGAAATAAGGGAGAAGTTTTCACAGAATAGTTTACGCTAAGATACAAAATTATACTTAATGGACTCGAACAAGTTTGAGTAGGTCTGCGAGTTGATTTCGCGGTATTATTTCTGTTACATGGTATTCACATATCAGCTGGCCGATCCGGACACCGGAAGTGCCGCCATTAACTTCCAAATCATTAGTTAGTTAGACTAGGAAAAGCAGATGAAAATAGTTGTCGCATAAGTTTATTAAAAAATAGTCAAGGTAAGAAGAATAAACAAGAACACGAATGTTGCATGTATGGTTCGTATTGAAAAGCTAGATTTAGTAGTTCCATAGTTCTTGAATTTAATACATTGTAGTTCAATAGGGTATGGAAGTAATTGCAATGATTTCTGTATATTAAGTCTCTAAAATTCAGTAAACAGATGGAACAATACGTGTGAGGAATGTAGGACATGTAGCATAAGCATTAAACAAACAGAGAATGCTATTTCAAACGAGCTACATTTGCAATTCATATTTTGTTCGATGCATGGTATGAATATACAAGGACAACAGGAATGTGTACTGATAGGTGTAGATGTCAGCAACATGCAGCAAGTTGATGGACGGACCACGTGTCCACTGCTGGTAGATAATCGCTTTAAAATGTCCACGTCCAGTGGACAGCTGAGGCCGGTGAAACTCAAACCAGCGAGCATCTGCTGAGGACATTCCAATGTCGCTAATATTCCGTAAAGTCTACTTTCGGTGACAATTGATAAACACACGACGGCAGATCTACGACAACTCGTATCAGTTCCCATATCCGCGTGCACCAGCGCACCTGTGAGTTGCTAATATACGTGGGACTTCAAAGGCTCGTGTTTCTTTATTAGAAAGCCGGAGTCCTCCGCCAGAGTGGGAAAGAGAAAAGAAGCTTCCGCTTGAAGTGTAAATATCAATCTGGATCTTTATGATTGCAGTAGAGTCTGGATGGACACTTACGTCTTGGGTTTATGCATATCTGACCTTTTTCCAGTTCTCTTTTAATCCAAATATATAGATGAAATCTGATCGCGATACCATAGCCTTGGCAATTACCATGCTGACTATAAGCTGGCAAGACATAAACGAAGAACATACTTTGATTAACGGCATACAGAAATTAATCAAAGATATGTACGGACTATTCCCTCTGTACCAAGCTCAGGTTCTACTGAAGTCGGTGTTATATTACAAAGGTCACTTGAAGTATAAATACGACGATTCTTCTCCAAAGAATTGTTAATTGCTTTCTGAAGTATTTATACAATAATACGCATACGTAATTATAATACTTATTATAGGAATTAATAGTATGAGGAATCAAGTGGATGGCGTATACCAGTACCGTTATTTAGTAAACAGTCCGTGCTAATAAATTAAGAACAGTTAACAACATAACACCACAAGGTATTACCGATCAACGTAGTCACCGGAAGTTCAGACTGTACTTTGTGACATAACGAGATTCTCGCGCGGTGACGTGCAAGTACAGACTATATACAGTGGTGCTATCCGAAATGAGAGATGAAATATTACGCTTTGATTAGCCGCTACACATGTCAGAACGCCTCTACACGGAAACGTCAGTGCAGAACGTGGATGCGGACAATGACAATCATTTGTTTCCTCGTAATGTTACACGTGTAACAATTCACAACCTCGCGAACGATTGTCAGCATACAATTTGTTGAGATTCCCCGTGTTCAACATTACCAAATATTACCTCCCTAACTACGACGAACCAAAGACGCGTACATGCAGCGTGCAGACGGACGTGGAGATGAATGTTTGATCATCAGGCTATTGTCCCCCCGTCAATGACGGATCACGACGTCGACCATCGTAACGTCGATACCCTCTCACCATGCATTGTCCGTATCACGGGTCTGGCGGTGTCTCTGTGTTAATGCACGTGCCTCATTACCCCTAGATACCGCACTCTACCACACTCTCAGTCTTCCTGGCTACACGTGGACGTCGTACACGGCCGATGCCGCGATGGCGTCGACCGCGGCGAGTTGGAGAGGGTGCTGGCGAAGGCAGCGGCAATACTGGCATAACATACAATCGCGAACATTACTTTTTATTTAATTTTAATTTTATCGCTGCTGAACTCTTATAACCCATGTATTATTGGACACTTTCTCGTAATCAAAGATGCTCCAATGTATTTATTGATAGCTTTAGTTGGCACGAGGCACGAACACAACTAACATGATATAGTGTTAGAGAACCGCTCCTGTTTGAGCTATACTAAATCAAATAGCTCCATCTGTCTGCACAATTATATATATTGTATTTATTATGACTTCGCAAGTTGCCAGTGCCGATGGTAGACAAACATGGTTGGTTGATTCCTGAATCTAATGAAACATTATTAACAATGCAAACCGCAAATAAACACGACATTTTCCCATTAAGGTTCGTTTGTTGCAGATGAAACTCAATTTTCAGGTAAACACGTTTCCTTTATCTGACGGACTATTGATTGATTGACGAGTGCTTGTCTTGATGCTGTGTGGGAAGTGTGGGAGTCACAGTTGCTGCTTAACAGTAAGACATCGCCGTGGGTTTGTTGTCTTGGAGGATTGAAGCGGCAGACAGGTTCAGTCCATACTTCCTTCCACAACAAGTTTGAGCCTTGTGATTTACCATAACACCTCTGTCAAAGACTGTCTAAGCTTACCGGATACGTACGCTAAAGACCTGCATAACCAATACACTGTACTTAGTTAGCATTACAGCAAGATACTCGAAAGGTTTCACCAAGAACAACACTGTCAAGGACGGTACAAGAATATTCGTAATTTACCAAAATGTTAGAAATCTGACATGGTTCTATGTAGCTCATGCTCTGATATACGTTGCTTCTGAATTAATAAAAATAGTAATCCAAATTAATGTAGCATTTTTATATATATTCAGATTAGTCACACAACAGACTATAGCTGTACTCAGTCCATGAAAGTGCCAGTCAACAGTTCTACAGGTTATCACCGATAATTTCCCGAACAACTAAATCGAAATTATTCACAAGTTTGAGCGATAACAAGTACATTAATACAATCCAGATCTTTGTTCTATCCCAGCAATTCTGTTACAGGTCTACCAAAACGCTTGTATGCCGATACAATCCATCCAGAATCTGCATAAATCAATATGCATCTATTGTCAGCTGGAAGTAATCGCGCTGCTCGTGTATGTAGACGTTATGGGAGGTTCCCATTGACCACAGCGTCCGGTTCTACACCGCCAGGACAACACTGATGTGTTCAAATCATAGTCACCGGAATCGTCAACAGTCACTACCGGAGTGATCGGTGTGAATACATATGCATGCGCAGACGAGTACTGCTGAAATAAATCTTACATAGTCACCAAGGCGGTTAGAAGAAATCAATACGTCATTAAACATGCTTGTTTATCCACTGAAGTGTAATATTTATAGGATACTAGCCGAGCTTCCATGGAAACACACAACGTGTATATTAGTATACATGTGTTTGCCTGGATATATGCAGTCTGAATGTTCACAATACTTATTGTATACAGTATTCAATAAGAGGGTATGATATCCAAGCCAAATACAACTGTAATTTAACAGCCAATGCATTACATCGATATCACATGTCCACTCCAACATGAACCCATTATCTGTCTAGAACATTCAAATAAAGTATTTCTGGGCTTGAAGAAGACGTTAATGATGCTGGTATACGGCGATATTAATGCCAGTATGATACAAGCTACGTTCAAAGTAGTAGGTCTAGTAATACACAGTAACACTCAGGTTACGTGCTTGGTTGGTGGGATTTGTGTGGAGGTGGTATGAGGATAAAGCCACTTTCAAGATGTTTTCACTCTCATCATGGCTTCCATGTACATGTATGTTTACTAGTTGGAATTTCCACCAGTTTATATAGTGTTAGCTCACTTGGAATGTCACATACATGTACATGGTATGCAGAATATGAACGTATATGGCCATTACAACTTACTAATGTTTAGGATAATAGTACTTGAGATTATACACCATTCTCCAGATTCCCGGTGTGTAACGCATAGTATCTACACCTCTGCGCTGGAAGACTATTATACTAAACTGTCATTAGCATGTATGTGCTCACAATATCACTAGACGTCAAGGAAGAGAATGTACGTACATATACATAAGTACTATGTAACGCTACACAATGTGACACTGGCTGTCTAATTGCAAGCACACTTGAAGACTACAGATACGGTATGTTTATGTTGATTGCTTGCAGGGTGTAGAGGAAAACATTCTGTAATAACTATACACAAGTGGGAATTGATCATACTGCAAGAAAACAGTGTTTTCAGGAATATCGCTTCCCTACACATGCTAGCGTTCAGGAGCGAGGACGCTGGAGCTATTTCTTCCTCATCTGTAAGGTAATAGGCAAGACAGCGGCAGCAAGAGATGGATCCTCGCTGTGTTGTAACCGCCGCCTCCGTGTTAACGGATTTCTTATAAGATTCGGAAGGTTTGTTGCAATGAAAACCTCTGACGCGGAGAAGATATGCGATGGAAAAACAGTCACTCACAGCAGTACTTCTTGCCCGCAAATCAAACGAAATGGGTTCCATAGACTTCGCACATCACTGTGTTCCGAGTTTTGACAACGAGGAAAGCAGCGGGATTCTGTCATCAGTGAACATATCAAGCGTTTGATTGGTGTGCTTTCCGTATTACCTGACTATCATTTCTTATCCGCTCATACACCGGCGCCTGTCCGTATAACGGAAACAGCAGGTACGGAATGTCAATATCCATACCTATTTATATCCAGTGCCATGTGCAGTACGCGGAGGTCTCGAGTGGCGTTGCTCTACAGACATTCACGTAGTGTGGTAGTTGGACCGAAGGATCAGAGGATGGCCATTGCCCACAGGTTCCCTTCAGTTGATACGCCTCACCATCCAACCTTGCCATGTCTTGATGATAAACTCTTATATTAAATGTATTCATTTTACTCTTGTACCACCATGTGTGGAGGACGAGAACAAATAAATGTGAAATGTGATAAATTTGGGAAAAATAGTTTTAATTATCGTCAGCTGGTCATATGTAGTATTGTACCATTGCTCGATGTGTTCACGAATCTTACGCATATACACAGTATCTCTCTCTCTTTCTCTCTGTTATAATAAAATAGTGTGTATATCGTACGATTACAGAAGAAACATTATTACTCCTGAGCGTACGACCAGTATATAAATAATAATAAATACACCAACAAACGCGCGCACACGTACGATCCCATGTGAAACCGAAAGTAAAATTGAAAAAACGAAGCACTCATATAATCCATAGAAACTTGGCACCAATATTAATCACAGTTAAATTCTAATTTATATTGCTTCATGCTCTCTGACAGCCTCTCAGGTTAGGGGTACACACCTCTACTTGTATCTATGTTTATGAGACTAACTATGCATGCTATTTATTCAGCTTAGAGTACAAAACAAGTAGGCCCTACATGAGCGTACTGTCTGAAGTAGTCAATACTGGAACTCAACATGGGGTGAAGTGGCTTAGGCTAAGCAGCACAAACAGACTCCATGGCTCGCCGTCTAATGATCACTTCTAGAAGCGTGTTGGGACCAGAGCACACCAATTACAGATATTAAGGCGAGGTAATATTACAAGGAAATTGGATTTAGTAACAGTTTCAGTCGATGTTAGGTCGCAGAAACATCTATAATAGATTTTGTTATGTACAAGTCGTGATTAGCAGTGTCTGGAGACTGTCTCGCTGACCACTTGACCGCACTGAAGCTGACTATGTATGTTAAGAAAGCAGTGCAGTAACTCTTATGGTAAATACCTGGGATTTTTTTAAACTAACTTTTTATTTTATTTTTATTTTCCCACGGTATAGCTTAGAAACTGGTAATGTACGAAGTGCCGTTCAGTATATCCCATATATCAGTATATCGATTTCTGCATGTAGTGAACTAGGAATTATATACAACCCTGTATGTGCTACTAGTATATAATAATTATATTACGTTAAGTCCATATTCTCTCTATCTCTCTCTCCTACACACATCCACTCCTTCTCTTTCTCTGTTTAACAACCCACAGACTGCACAGTACGCTTTCATTTTGTTAAACACATTAACCTCCGATATTCTTACCTGCCACAGTTTGTAGATAGCCATTGAGTAAAGACAGTCGCCGATGTCTACGTTTGTTAACACAGAGAATCAGAAGCGTCACAAGCGCGCTCACACACATAAGCAAACATCCACCCCCATACAGAAGACACGACGCCTGCCACGCCCCCGAGGGGATGCTACCCAGGGATGCGGTCCCCCCGTAGCTGACGCACCTCGGGGTAGGTGTCTGGGTGGGTGAGGAGAGATCTGTGACACAGTATCTGAACATCCCGAAGGAGTGGAGTTTATCCGGGTGGGTGACCCACACCGGGTAGAAGAAGGTAACACTGCACGTGGTGGCCACGAATATGGACAAGAGTGACCACAGTGTGGACACAGTGGAGACGGACATGTCCGGACTGGGCTCAGGTTCATCTGTCCGTTCTTCTGTTAACTTGACAATGCACGTGCTTGATGCCCTCGGACGTCGCCTCCAGGAACAAGTAGCCGTCCACTTGTGGATTTGGCTTTTGATGACGTCATTGAGACACGTCCTCCAAGAAGTTAATTTCTTTCCAAAATAAATGGAAGCGGAAAACTTTGTAACCACCATCGTTGTATTGATGGCCTCTTCTCCAAAACTTAGGTGATAAATCTTGCAATCTTCAAACTGTTGAACACTGACATCCTGACAGTAGATCCATTGGAAGCGTTTTCATCGATGACACATTCCATTCATTGCTCATTTCAAGATGACACTATGACCCTGAATTTCGGGCATCACATCCACTCCTTCTCATTGATTTAATGGTATAATTATATCGTCTACTGTTGCTGCCTATCCAACAGGCTTCCCCCGGGAAATCCACTCATTGACTCGTGTCTTCTGCTACAGAAGCGATCGCTTAATGATTACTGGGAGTCCCGTCACTCCAATCCACGCAGCCCATAGGCCCTGCCTCGCCACTGTGTGCTGATTGATGCTTGCTCTGTGCTGGAATTCACAGACTCGACCATTCCACAGGCTAACACCAGTTGGTGATAATCATGTGACCCAGCGCGTGCTCTCACGGTCACGTGATCTAGACCCGCCCACCAATCAGTACCGTGGTCAGCTAAACTATAGTAGACAAGCGTACAAATCTATACCACGATTCGCGTAAATATTTCTCTCACCGCGTCGACGTCCAAATCACAGAAACATGCAGATAATTCCTCCTCATTCGCAGCTATGGCGTTAAACTGTTCTCTCATTCACAATCACAGAAGTATGTAGAGATCTCGTCTCGCAGACAAGACGTGGGTTAGAGCAAATCAAGTCTGCATTACTGGGATAAGTCTATCACTCGACTGTTGCTGGAGCGCTTGAACGACACGAATACACACGATATACTGCAGCCAGAGCCTCATCCATCCACCAGCGTTATCAGCGCGTGCAACTCCATGTAATGGGCATCAAACATTTCTTGCGTAACCTTTTGTAAAGCAAATCTGCCACTCAAGTCAATGGCGTTAACGGAGATTTGTCTGGCTTGATTAGATGCCGTACACTAATTGTACCGGCGATTGGCAGTGTCATAAACACATTAACATTAGCCGAGTCTCTGTTTTCATTTAGGTAATACCTTCTCTCACCCTGCTTGTAAACAGAGCTGAAGACCAGTGCTACGGCCAACACATGGGTGACAGGCCACTTACATTGTAACGTGGTCACACGGTTACGTCAAACAGGCTTTTAGCCTGCCATTACAGCGTAATTACTTTGTCTTATGGACGATTGTAAACAGAGCTAGCATAGAGACGAGATACTTCTTTGCCATGTTATCATCTAGCAAACAATAGGGCATTGTATAATAGGATACAGCTTAGGAGCTGGGGATAATGATGTTTGGTTTTAATCAGAGTATGATATAATGATAATTATATTATACACAACAAAAGGACACTGATTAACACCCACACTGAGTTTTATCTGTAAGAGGGATAACAGTTAGTCCAGAAGTAGCATGAAGTTTGCTATTAGATCATTCTCATATACCAATGTCTACCAAACCAAGTAACACAAGAGCAAACTGACTATTCTAACTGTCTGGCAAACTATAGATGCAACAAGTACCAAGGACCATGTCACTCCATTGCCCACGGACAGGCTATTCCTATTAAATTACTTCATGATAAATTCCAACATAAATATTATTAATCGTAAATGTGTCATTTGTTTCTGTGCAGTCAATGGTCACTAATATGCAGATAATTCTGTCAGTAGCCACTTATAGAACATTTGAGATGGCCGTGAGCTCTACCGATGGACCCTCATAGAAGCGCTATCACTGCTTGGCACCTTACAGGAACTAAAAATACCATTCCACAAATCTGTCATAAAGTAAAATGCTGAAAATTGATTTTGTGCAATGGAATCAACTAGTTCTGAGCTGGTATTCTTGTGATAAAATGTATATTACCGCCTCAGCGCAAACTTTAAAACTTACAATAACCATAACTATACACGAGTGAATACTGAATAGCCATGGCACAATTCAGAGGACGTTGTACTATGGTTCCATGGACGGCATGGTTACCTGACTCACATCAAACACAGCTGGCAACATTCACAACACCAGCCCCAATAGAAATCTCTCAGTGAAAGGAGCCATACGTCCTTCCCACAGTCACGACACAGGACTGAATGATGACTTGATGTACTTGATGTCCGCACGGGGGCCCTAGCTGTCCTGGCTGTCTCCAGCCGCTACACAGTCCCGTGGACAAATGCCAGGTGTCTGTGAGAGGTGATCGAACACAACCATGAGTTGTTGCCGATGTCGTAACTGTCCTCTGATCTAACACACGAACTTGGATGTTGTATCACATACTTGTACGGAATATATATTTGACTGTAGGCCTACTTCATATAACATACTAGTATTTCATTTGGTTTAGGTACTACCTCCAAAAGTTTAGATTATAATATGAGAAAATGCGTTTGTTAAAATATTTTCAGTAAT
>JAUTBX010149959.1:0-17565 GCA_032361465.1 Lepetodrilus tevnianus
TGTGTGTATATATATATATATATATATATATATATATATGTATATGTCTGGTAACCTTTAAATACAAATAAAAATATACGCTTGGAGCATGATGTCTCTGATAACTACGTTTATATACACTCTACTGAACATATGTATTTGGTATTGTAGAACACAGTATTATCATAATAAAAACCAGCTATTAATTTTACATACTTTATTCATACAAATTATTATTAAACATTAATTAAGTGACCACTTAATACACACGTCCATGTTTCCATAGTCAGTATATATATATCGTAATACATGTTTCAAACATAATGTGAAATAATTCATAACGTACCTCCTATGTTGACTATACATTTTACTATACCATTACGGAGAGAAAGAATACCATTCTATATAGTTAGCAACCCCATAGCGGCTGAAAGTCGGTCATGGAATTTCGAAGGATATCATGTAAAACTAGGAATTCCGGTTATAAGTAAGCAGATGTGCAGGCCTGGGGTTGATTAAAACTCCAGATAAAATCTTAATACGACGTTACAAGAATCGTATCCTTAAATTTCTGTTTGATTCAGAGATGCATTATATTGTTCAGCATGGTTCACGGGTAAGAAATCGGGATGCAACTTAAGGTACGTAAAAAATACCTCGGCCATGCACATTTCGCCTATACGCTAAATGATCACCAAAACCAGTAATCTGAGCACGTCTAAAAATAGACTTTCAGCCCCTATTGTCACTTAAAAACATGAATATGGAATACAATTACTGAGACTGAAAACACTGGTCGAGGAGCAGCAAATTAACCCCCTGTGGCGCCACGTGTCTGAGCTAGGCGTCATTTAGACACTCGGAACATGTCATTGTAATTGAATTCAGACGGGTTTTCTTCTTCTTATTTTTTCTTTCTTGTGTGTGTGGAGGGGGGGGGGAATGCCACAGAAGAACTTCCTCTTCTTCTGATGATGATTGTCTTCGGTCCAGAGGTCCGTATTGTGCCTTTAACACGTTCTTGAACCCCCACCTATAGGGGGTCATTCTGATTGTAGATCACAATCGGACGCAGGTGCAGCAACTGCAAGGGAAGTGGTAACTAGAACCTAATTCCTACCCATCCCCCGTATCTCCAATTATGTCCAGCTTATGACGTGTGAAGAATACACCTAGAAGGAGATTGAAGCCATAGGTGTACGTACTCGTTCGTTAATAAGAACATTACATAGAACCTTGGCTGCATATGCAAGTGTTAGGAGGAAAATATATATGTTTACTACATATCCTCACCCGTTAAAATACTACCAGTAGCTGTAATGCAGTTATTATTATGAACTATACAAACAGTGATATAAGTAAAATAATCGTGAAAGCGGTTTCACACAAATAATATTTCTTTCTTTTTAAAATAGGAAATATAGTCTAGTATGCAAAACGTAATAATTAAATAGTAAGTTACCAAATACACATGGAACAAACTGAATACCCGGTACATTAATACCATGACTAAAAAACCCAACTGCCGATTTAATCAATTCAAATATAATGTTTAGCTCATTGCGGAAGACGGTTGCTATGGAGATTTAGACAATTTGAGAATAGGAAAGCTCAGACTATCAGTTTGAGCAGTTTTCCAATCGTGGAATCCCTTTTGTGTTTTCCATGTGCAGTTGAAATTTGTATATGGACTGATATTTAACCCCTAGCCGCTGAGAGGGGTATCATGTTATTATTAAGTATATTAAGTAGTAATTGAAACAAATACATCGATGAATGTAAACCATATACGCCGTGTCACTTACATCGTTGTATTCAGAATTCAGAATGATACCGCGTGTCAAAGGCAAATTAGATTTAAATAATTAAATGGATCTAAATTAGCTACGCAAACCGATCAAACCAAGTTTGGCAGCGCTATTTATAATGCCTTCGAAATTATCCTTCATATTAGAGAAAACATAGAAGATCAAAATTTACATGAAGTAAACACTTATCCATATGAATATATATTGAAGGTAAACGAACTATGATATTGGTATAGAATGTCATATTAAAAAAAATATATATATTTAAAAAAAATAAAAATAAAAATATAAAAATGTCATATTAGCAAGGAATGAGTTCCGGTAGGATTTCATGGAATGTAAATGCTAGATTTCTAGAACCAGAAACGCCAACTTGGGTCGTAAGCTCCCCAGGCACATTGATGCGTTGGTCGTGATAATACTGTAGCTCTAGGAGTTCCAGAATAGAATAGATGATCACAGCAACGAGACAGATCTGCCACAAACATAATACAATTTGCAAATTCTAAATCTATATCTTGTCTAGATGAAACTTTATCCCCATTGCTAAACATATTGTCACCATACACCGTGTAGACAGTTGCCCCCAGGAATTAGTCCAGGGCCGGTATTCATAAAAGGGCTTAAGTTTATAAGTGACTTAAGTCAAAAATAAAAACCTTAATTAGCAACCTATTTTGACCAAGTTTTCTGTATTTGGCTTAGTCAAACTTGATTGAATCTATGTCTAAAACTTCAGACTAATCCAATAAAGAAAACTGAGTCAAAATGTGTGTCAAAGTTAGCGTTTTGCTGACTTAAGTCTTAAGCCCCTTTATGAATACCGGCCCAGACTTGCCTAATTTGTCACTGTACAGTAGTACTCAAATGAACCAACCAAACTACCCAAACCATACATTCGCGCGACAACAATTTCGAAATCAGATATGGCTCTAAAAATCGCCATATTGCATTTCCGAACTTGTCGCCTGATTTCCTGTCGCCAGACTCAACGGAAGTTGCGTACAAGATTCGATTTGGTCAGCTCAGTGGTATTAACACGCAGCTGTTAGAGACATTGCGAGCTAATGGAACTGCTCGCTATGGTTCCATTTAACCCGAGAGCTTTCGCCGTCGATAACTGCTATAGCTAATATAATAGTGAGTAATGTCAGAAACGTATTGATGTTTTATTAAGAAGCGACAAAGCCAGTTTTTATTGCCAAACACCCAGGGTGCCAGCCACAATTCGATGTGGGAGGAATGTTTATAATTAAATACCCGACGTAATTATTATTTTAATATTTAACTGTCTGCTATCGGAATTTGATAACAATGAAAGCAAGGTGCTGTACAAAAAAAGTAAATTGAAAATCCCATTAGCAACACATCTGATTCAAATTCCAAATTCACAAAACACAACCTGGACATTTTCGGTTATCCTCCCTATGTCGGCCTTATGGCACGTCGTCGAAAGAACAATATGGTACACAACGGTGTACTAAATCTTGCTTAATGTTCCTGAATTTCAGGAGTTTCTTTTGTATATGTTACAGTGAATGTGTATAATCAGGGAATATTCCCTGAACATTTCAGTGAATCTGTATAATATTAGTATCTGATTAGGCCAGATAATATAAAAAGGAAATATTTGTATACACATTCACTGAAATCGTGTTTCATCTAAGAAGTGACTAAAACGACATGTGGATAAAGATAGATGGATATTTTATGTAAGTGTCACTTTGTTTAAAAAAATAAATACATACACATACATACATACATACATCCGATACAAAAACAGTGAATATGTATATTATCTGGCCTAATAACGGTATTCCGTATACTGCTATGCCTACCTATTCACGAGTGAGACGTAACTAAACTTGTCTGTCACAACTGGATCTGATTGGAATGACGAGTCCCAGAAGACACTGACACCCTGAACGTATTCGATTCAACACTCGACCTACCCTAGGGTGATGGTCGCGTGATTAAATTAACCAATGAGGGTACTCGTATCATCATGAGTGTTTGTTCATTGGCTAATCTCATTACCCTAGGGTTGGTCGAGTGTTCGAAACGAATACGCTCAATAATATAAGGAACATTATACGATTAATTATGCATCAGCTATGGCACTCTACACTGTAGATATATCTCAGTAATGCCAATCTAACGTACGCCCATCTGCGATGCTCCGTGGCGTAATGGTTAGAGCGTCGACCCGGAGTGCGGAAGGTCGCGGTTTCTATCTCCGGTCGCGTCATACCAAAATACGTTAAAAGGTGGTACTTGTTGTTTCCCTGCTTGGCGCTCAGCATTAAAGGGGTAAAGCAAGGACGGGCCAGCTCGGAGTCAGTATACTGTGTCATTGTACTATCTGCGACATGATATTCTAGTCAAGCAGTACACATGCATGTAAGTCATGATATTAGTTAAAGATTCAAGAAAGTGACTTTAATCCCCAAATCAACCAACCAACAACCATCTGCGATGTCAGCGACAGTTCCCGAAAAATATATATGTGTGTTACAGTCAATGTCTAAAATCAGGCAAATGAAAAACTAACTGCATTTATATGGCTCATTGACTGGCATGAGTTTAATGAAAGAAACTGAAGATTATTAATAAGTATTTACACAGAATTGCATACATTTGGATATGTTTTCACATAAAATTCTGTAAATACATATACAATGTATGCATTATTTAAATGTTCTTTCATCAAACTCATGCCAGTCAATCTTTCAAATAAATGCAGTCAGTTTTTAATTTCAGGCATTTAAAACATTGAATTGTGAATTAAAATGCATTGACAATTTTAGGCATTTTACACATTGCCTGATTTTAGACATTGACTGTAACATATATGTACATACAATAAGTATTTTTCTACCAAGTCACACCTTGGCGATCAGCGCAAACGCACGCGTAACGGATGGAAAAATCACTGGACCATCGCTGGATCATCGCTATACAATCGCCAATCGTCTGTGAACGTCTGTGAACGTCGAGAGCTGATATGCACAAAACTTTCAACGCACACCAGCGTGTAAGGGTACAAGCTTGGCGTTCAACCTGAACGCTCAAGAAACGCACGAAAAATATTGGATACGCTGGCGATCTCTGAAACTTTCACGATCCAGAACGCGTGGATAACGTGTTCCTAGCGTTCATCATGAGCAACGTCTAACGCGTTACCTAGTCGTCAAACGCGCGTTAGAGAGTCGTTATATATAGGCAGTCGTTAAACGCGTGCGTTTATCAATGCGTTGGAGGACGCTAGAGGATCTTCTAAGGGAACGCTAGACTTCCAACCAGCGCATCCGCCAGCGACTTGCTAACGATTCCCTAGCGCGTACGACGACGTGCTAACGATTCCCTAGCGCATATATACCGTTACACTTATACTACAAGATCGCAAAAGCGTGAAACTAGAGTTGTAGTATTAGGTGTAACGGTACATTATATACACTACGAATATTATTGATGATTATATATATACGAAATGTGGAATCTTACTGCCAAAGCTGGAATAAGCTGAACAAGTATGTGGTGGTAATTTCACGCATGCGCAGAATAGGAAACGGGAGTCAGAATTGGAGCATTCATCTTTCGGAAGCTAGATTCCCCTTTTATGATGCATACATGCGTTTTCAGGGATACATTTGCGTATGTTCGTGGGGTATACTATTATATGACAGTCTTTCATTACAGGAAGTCAAATTTCTTGTCCTCTAAAATTCAGAAAGAGATAAATAATAGCGCATGCCAGTTTTCAGCGAGAATATGACAGAGTTAGAGACAACAGTACTATCTTTTGCCGCTGCTGACTTCACCAGAACGTATATTACCTCTCCTAGCAATGACTGGTGTCATCATATGACGTCCCACTAACTACTACACGTCTTGTTGTCACCACGGATTCCTATCAACATCACACCAACCTTCTCCCGAAGCATACGGCGGTACACATGCTTCCTTCCATCGTCACAGAACAGTTGGAATCACTTTACTATTGAATGTACAATATTGATATCACTTAGGCAATCATACAATCCGAAACTGCATATTTGAAACTCACTTTTGATTTAAATGCATATTATTTATCCCTGGTGGCAGAGAATGTTAATAATCGTAGCAATTTACACATTTGTCGAGTTCGGATAAATTGTATATGAATGAGCACGCTAATGATAAACATGGGATTGCCATTAGGTGCAATTGCTTTAATAAAGAAGTTGACCCCCGGTAAGGACTACATCTACAGGGCCGTATGCGCCTTCTTCATCTTCGTGCACGCAGCTCTCGTAGCTCAAAGGCCACGCCAGATAAATTGAATTGATGCTGGCTGAGAACCTATTAAGAAATTTGCAATTTTCGCGAGTTTCCCTCCTCCGCGATAAGGAACTGATAGAATTATGACAGCTTTTAACCGAAAACAAACCACGCAGAGCAAACCATTAGTATTGCTAGCACGTGCAGCGGGACGAAGCTGTAACAACGTGCATGTGAATAATGTTCTCACCGTTTGGGATCATGCGACAGTTGTCACAGTCTTCCTCAGTAATCTCCCTTTCCTCTGTAAGCGTGGAATTTACAGACTTTGATTGGACCAGAGGCGCACGTCTCATCACGAGAGATTTCGCGAGATTTACCTATTTTAACTCTTGATGCCAGAACGCGCGGAATGACTTATTTCCTCATAGTCTTCATCCAGCTTGCGAAGGCATGCTTCTCCAGACAACTTGTATCCAATATAAATCAGTTTCGTTCGCATGTCTGGCTTTGGCTTCCATGCAAATGAAGAGTTGGTTTTATCCAAATAGGCCGAAATACACACGATATTTTTTCTAAGAGAGGTTTTCATTTTGCGTTCACAGTAGAAGGTTAAGTGCTGTCTGGAGTCTAATTACATAGGACAAATTGAATCTGAATAGCGTGACATCTCGCTAAGTACCGCTCCAAGAGCACGTGACCATGCGACCAAATCTTCAAAGCGGTTAGATACAAATTACGAGGTCACTAGTGTAGATAAATGTTCCAGGAATTATTATGATTCTAAATATCCAAACCTATGTAACGTTTATTACCACTTCTTACGCAATCCTTAAACATAATTTGCATGCATTTTTAACTGCTAGACCATTTTCTACAACAACTTGTTTCATTGAACAGTTCTCAGCTTCTTGTACCTAATCTAACAGAGAGATTAGAGAGAGAGAGGGGGGGGTAGACATACTCTATGTGTGTGCACGTGCGTGCGTACATGCGCGTGTGTGACACTGAATATAATAATCTATTGATATTTTGGACATTCAATCATAAATAGTATAACGTGAGCGGTCTTCGCGAGCACACAAGGCCTTGTCTTAGTTGATGTTATATTTTTCAATGTTCGATATCTCATTCCAAAATGCTTATTTCAAAACCTGTACGATTCAAAAACGCCTATTTTATAAATAGCTTGCAGTTTCCGTAAATGGACATATACAAAATACTCGTTAAACATGAAAACTTGGGATTGGTCATGCCAAACACTCCTATGGGTACCAAAACTTATTATATTTAACACACTCTCTAGTGGGGTGGGATGCTCCCGAAAATATCGAAATTTAGGCATAACAAAGTACGATTTCCTATTAATTAGTCTTGTCTGTTGCTCCCTGAAATATCGAAATTTCGGTATTATATAATGCTATTGACATATTTTAATACATAAGTTTAAGCACCATAACTATTGAAGTAGCATAATAAAATACGATTTCCTAGTGTATACAGGACAAATATTTACATTGTTCGCACCTGTTATCCAGTGGTGTTCGGATAGCATGTTTCAGATTTTTATATAATGTAACCATACCAAAGTACAATTTTCTGATATCAATGGCAAACAAAATAAAAAATAAAAAATATCAAATGTGATTCCCGAATACATGTATTTCCAAATGTGAGCATAGCAAAATGCAATTTCCTGGTACAATGTATAGAAATAAAACCCACAGTGTCATCTAGTGTGGCTTATATTAGTATAGGGGTGCATATGCTCCAAAATGTTTTCGAAATTTGGACATAACAAAGTGCGATTTTCTCGTATCAATAGAAATAAAACCCACAATGTTATCTAGTGTGGTCTGGCGGAGTGGTCTCCAAACAAATCGAAATGTTGGCATAATAAAGTGGTATCTACAGAGGAAAAAGACTATTGTGGTTTAGTTAGGTGGTATGCCCCCCAAAAATCGAAATGTTGTTATGATAAAATACTATTTCCTTACATCGGCAAAGATATTGACATCTTTAAGTAGGCTACCCAAGTTTTATGATCGGAAAATTTGAAATGTAGGCATAATTAAAAGCGATCTAATTGCAGCTGCAGAAAGAACAGACGCTGCATGAACATTCTTGACAGGTGGCTTAATAATTTACAGATTTTATAACACAATACATGTTTCGTGAACCATTTCACCATTTGACATTTTGGTATTTTGATGTTAAAGTGACTATCTACTATCGCTATTGCACTCTCTCCGTCTGTCAGGCTGTCTGTCTGCCTCTGTGTCTCCCCCAGTACGTACCCCTTCTCTATTACTTCCCTATATATATATATATATATAGCGCCCATGTTATCTACGTATCTTGATATATACCATAAATACATTCCGAGTTAATCAAGTTCTACGAAACTATACGACAGTCTATAAGTGTCCGACATGTATACGTTTTTTTCTCATCAAATCTAAGCTGTGTTCACACTGAAAATACTTCTAGAACGAATTCCCTAATTTGTCATTCGGAATTCGATTTAGCTTATATAGATATAAAACACGGATACACAAATCGATTTCAAAGCAAGGCGAAGCGATGCGGGTCAAATCGCGAGACGTAAACTAGAACACTAAACAGATTCTTAATGAATGCGCAGTCGGATGAGCTTGTCGCTTATCCTCGTAGTAATTGTCATTATTTGGAGCCCAGTCCAGTAATTTTGTTGCATATGCGTAAGTATTTATTTTAGATAGAAAAACAAAAAAACACTCATTCGGACCATTTCTTTCCAGCACTATACATCGCATGCAGGTTCATTCTAACCTTAATTACCACGAAAACCCGTCACATGATAATACTATAGATAGCAAAGCACTAATTACTGCTTGCCTGATTTGTGTCGGATAAATCAGTCCCCGTGGGGCAAATTTGGAGCACATTTTGGAAACGCTGTAAAACAAAGACTATTCTACCCCCAGACCTGCAACTCGGTGGACAGGTCTTCCATAGGCTCCAGTTAATGTGCACTAAATATGGTGTTGTTACACACAGAATTGGGTCACCCTGTACATTTATTTGTCTATCAAATAGCCGTGGAAATGTTTTTAGAAGTGCAAACATGATTTTATGTATGTCAAGTCAATATATTTTGCAGTTGTAGCTAAGAATTAGTCCAAATCAACGATAAATATCTGTGATATTATGCCTTTAAAAAGATGCCTCTTTCTAATATCACTGATAGCATTGCATGACGTTCCTATGTATAGATGCACCCCCTCCCCCGCATCCAGTCCATTATATCCACGACATTATAATAAAAATAATTGCGTAAGGATGCTGATATATGTTTACCAACTGGAACATATGTTTACCAACTGGAACTCACCTATGTCTGATTGTTATTAAACGGCCAAAAGTTTAACAGTAGTGTAATAAACTCTAATATCTAGCTGTTTCGATTTTACTAGTTACCATCGTGATTTCCGGGATGTACGGGTTTTTACAAGCTGAAATTACTCATAGGCCCCGATACCGCAGGTAACAAATTTATCTAAAATAGTAATAATTATACTCTAGAAACGTACCGGATTTGTTTTTAGACACAGCTTATGTGACACAATCACAACGCCTCTGCACTGTTCCTATTTTTAGGTGTGCCCGCGTAATCATCGTATTTCTTCTATCGGTATCTGAACATATATACATTCGAATATACCGTGGTAATACGAGCAAGTAATCTATAGATATAATGCAGCCATTATCTGGAAACGGTCGCTAGGCGAGCAGTACGTATATGATTTCAAGAGCATAGTAGCTTTCCAATGCTTGCATTGGTAGAAACATTTCAAAGGTTTATATTGAGTGGATGATGTATGGTATCTTAAAGCCATGCCAGGTTTATAGTCTTCGTAGGATATAATTCTAACTTGATCATTGTATCTGAGTAGGCTATCTGTTAAATGTACACTTTCCAGGGTGATCAACTTCCTATGCTTGTTTATAAAGATTAAGTCGGGAGAAAGCTTTTGTTTCTGAATTTCTAAACTCCTAAGAGGATGTTTGCTTCTTAGATATGGTATCACTCAAAGATCTACCATTGTGGCCTATGAACAACGAATAAGTTGCATGGTCTTGGAATGAATGTTCTCCTCCCAAAGTGCTCGACCATGTTTTTGTCAAAATGAAATTATTATATAATATAATATATATACTCGCAGTGCTTCTCTTTGAATGTCTATGCTGAACGAAATCCTCGAGGAGTTGATGTGTCTGTACACATATTACCGAGTTTGCCAACAGAAAGCTAATTTAATATAGTATATTAAATTCATGGTTTTATAAAATTGCTGTTTTGATGTTCTGAATGTTCGGATTGGGACTGGAAATATAGTTCTCTGGTTTGGATCAATAGAGAACAAACTGCCGATTTATCGCTTGACGCATCGTTCCATTTTCCAGATTAAATTCTAAAATAAAAACCAAAGCATGATAAAGCTCAACTGTTTTCTCAATAACTAACGTCTGGTGGTTGGTTTCTGTCAATTACGACAAGCGACTATTACATGTGAAAGAGCAATGGAGACCAAAATGCTAAATAAACTGTGTCCCGCGAGATAACGCGAGATACGTTGGTTCGAAGTTATTGCTGACATAACACTCGCCATGCATGAAATTATTAAACAATCAATATTTCTTAAGCTCTCATGAATATTCATGGGGATGTTCGTCCAGCAATGAACTTCGTCACTCTTTGACTTCTATCAGACATGTCTATGCTTCATGCACATTAACACATCATTGCTTATTCGGATGTTGTATTAGTAAACACCACCAGATTACTCCACCGTGCTAACGTTTGGGAAATTGATTCACATTATCGTTGTCATTCAAGATCATGTCTGTGATTAATAAATTGCTTCGGGGAAAATGTATGTCAACAGAATGTGACGGGCAGTTTGGATAACGGTGCCTATGAGTATCCTCGTTGAAGGCTTGCACTTCCATAATCTGGGTCCATGTATGTCATATAACCAGATTTATTATGATGATGAAAGGGAAACAGAGACGTTTCGCGTCTGTAAAATAAAATACAATTAGGAATCAGTTTACAATTGAAGATATTAATAGCACCACTCATACTAGTTATTTTTAAATTGAGGATTAGAGCCGTTTCCAAGAGTCTTTCACTTTATAGTCAGCCAACCAACATTGATAAAAGGAGCTGTAAAATTGTTGGATGGCATTTCTTTTGTTACAATCAAACTAATTACACAGATATGTTATACATGGTCCCCAGATTGATGCCAAGGTGGATGCATTAAATAATTGCCTAATTTAGCCTAAAATCCAGATCCAAAATGGCCGCTATAAGCATTTGAATGAACACTAAAACATATACATGTACTACCATTCATGAATATAATCGTGTTTAGCCTGCTTTATAGCATAGAATACAATACAAATATGTTGAAGAGTAAATTAACTATTCATACTACACATTTTATATCAATATCTAAGATGGCTGCCAAAAAACGTCCTGGATAATGGTTGGCTGACATTTTTTTTTAGCAGAGCAGGTAATGATCAACATTGTTCACATTGGTATACATCTAGATTTTAATATATGTACTTTATGCACATAAGAAATGAAGACATGTCAACTGACACTGCTGACGGCCGCCATTTTGAAACAAAAACGACTGCCATGTCATATTTATTATTGGCAATAGGCCTGGTTTAATATGAATATTTGGGTAGTTTTTGTGACATTTTGACTAGATAGTGTATAGTTTATTTGATTATATTCAGTAAAGTACTAAAGACCGCCATTTTGAAATACAAAATGGCCACCATCCAAATTTCGCTATTGGCTATAGTCGGGGTCTACATGCGGATATATATGTAGTTTTCGTGCTGTTTTGACTATAGGTAGTATATATCGATACAACTTCATACATTCCATTAACATTGCAATCAATATGTGAGGAACACAATTTTGTAATCCAAAATGGCCGCCATCTTAAATTCCTTATTTGCAATATACCGTGTGTGCATGTGAAAAGTTGTAGTTTTTGTGATATTTTGACTAGCTATTAGCGGCTAATGTTCAAACTAGTCCTGTATTAAGTTCTACAATGCGTAATCTATCTGTTAACATCAATATCGTATTAATATCTTGATTAGTCGCTGAGGTATAGTAGTTTTTAAATGGTGGGAGTATATCTAAATAGAAATATGTTAAATAACATATTGTTACATAAAGAAAATGTTCAAACTAGTTCTTTGTTATATTCTACAATGTGTAAGCCATCAGTTAACACCAATTTCGTTATCGAATCTGGATTAGTCATTGAGGTATACTAGTTTGAACATGGTAAGGATTCATCTCAAAATACCAATTTTGATAAAATATGCCTAAAATATATTCAATAACATATATTTGGTATATTAAATTATTCTATGGGCAGTTCCGCGTTACAGACATTACATTCAGAGACACAAATGTGTACAAAGCTACCTATGCTGCTCAAATTTATGCACTGAATATCTTAGGTGACCCCTTATATTCTGTCCAAAAGGTTTCTAATTTCCTCTTACTACTCTTGAGTAATAAACCTAAGAAGTGCGTTGCGGACATTACAGAAATAAACAACTACACGTTTTAGTCATCTCACTAAAATCGAATTCCCGTGAAGTTAAAGACTTGCCAAAGAACTAATGGTACGCTTCAAGCATGGTAATGATGAGTATTTGAAACTGCTATGAAATAAATCGGGTACTGGCTAAAACGGCGACACGTAAACACGGCGAATGGCTAAAACGGTGAACATTAGACGAAACGGCGAACATTGGAAGAAACGGCGAAACCAATTGGACGAAACTGCGAATTGAATTGGACAAACGGCGATTGAATTTGACAAAACGGCGACAGTATATTAATTAATTAGGATGTTTCCTGAGATCAAATAACGGTAGTCAGTCTTGTAACATCACTTTGTGGTTGTAAATATAGCTAACCTCGCATGGTATGTTAACACTATTGCAGGGGATGAAGTATGAATGAATGAATGAATTATTGTTTTACGTCACAGCGGGAATCTTTCTTTAGTTAATAATAAAACTACAAAATTATATATGCAAGAAAATAAAATAAGCATGTGTTGATATTTTAGCGCGCGATCTAACCCAGATAACACGAACTGCCGTCATACCGCTAATAATGCCTATAATATACTATTTTATTTTTAATAAATAGTTGCCGACAATTTCAGGACTTCATTAATGTTATGTGCATATATACATAGTTGCTACACATTGCCCAATATCTTTCTTTTTTCATCTTCTCCGTACATCGCAAACAAGTACAAAAACATAATTATCCCTTCAGTTTTCCGGTAAAGTGCGCCCAAACTGAAAATAGCGGAGACGAGAAAGCGCGAGACTTTGGCTCGCTATTGCCTTAGCTTCAGCTGAAAATATGGAACTATCATCCGGGAGACGACAAGTAATTGGTTTCTTATTTACTATGGCGGCAGCTGTTACACTGACGCCATCTTTTGAACCGTCTGTATAAATATTAACATGATCTGGATATGAAGATTTTAGTTCAGCAAAGTACTGCTGATATATTAGTTGGTTTGTTGTAGATTTTGCACATTTAGTTAAATCAAGATTAACAGTTGGTTTTACCATCTGCCATGGCGGGAAATTAAGAGGTTTATTAGTTTTAATATTGGAAATATTGATATTCGCAGGAACAATATCATGTTCCTTCATGCGAATACCAAGAGGAGTTATAGCTGAAGGTTTTAATTCATACAGAGTGGCATACTCTGGATGAAATACACAGCTGTAAGCTTGATTTGAAGGATTTGCTTTTAATTTAGTAATGTATTGAAGAGAAAGCTTGATTTGCCTCTCCGTAGGGGATGAAGTCCCCCTAGGTATCGTTTCTCGAAGCTCTCTTAGCCGCTAAGGAACCATAGCACTCTCTTAGCAATGTATTAGCTATCGGCAAAGAGAGTGCTATGGTCCCTTAGCGGCTAAGAGAGTTTCGAGAAATGATACCCTGTTTGATTGTGTTAATACGCCACAGATTATGAAAATATCTCGTTAGAAATGATAAGAAATTAACGTAATTTTAATTTTACAATAACTTATTAAAGACATTCATTTGTAATCAAGGTTTGATTTCTTTTTATTCATTTTCATTTAAGTGGCATACATACATATAAACATGTATTCATTTTCGTTTAAAGGCATAATACTATCACAGTTGTCGATAGACCTGTATAATGGACAAACGAATTTCGATCTTAAGACTAATTACGCTTGATTTATCCACCCAAAAGTTGTTATTTACTGATGTACTTAGTCAGCACTACTCAATAGTTATCAACATATTAATATTTTATATGAATATAGGGAACGTTCCGCTATTTATCTTGCATTTGATGCCATCACTGTTCTAAGAAGGAATGCGAGCAAACATTAGAGTTATGTCCCCTTTGACGTTACCGTTGCGTATTATATTTATAAATGCCTGATGATGTCGGCATAGTTGCCGACTAAACGTCGTGGTGTAGTATAGTTGTATGTACATAGACATTCCATTCATTTATATGTATCATATTTTTAAGTCGTACCACTGAGTTGTGTCGCCTTGTATTGATATAACCAACCAAGCAAATAACAATACCACCATATTTAGGTTGTCTATCAGGGTATGGGGGTTTGCAGTGGATGTTTGTCTACCATAAAGCGGTTGAAAGTTTTTTGGAAGTTGTTATAACTTATGAGTGGTAACAAAATGTAGTCGAAAACGCAGCATGTAACAATATGGATTTAATAATTCTTAAGACATAACATTTCAGATTCACATTATAGAATATGGGGGCAGAGCTGGCAATGCATAGTGACATATGACATAATACTTTATCATAAATGATCACCCGTTCCATGTTTACCATTCAGTTCATAGTTCAATCACATCTTTATAATGTATCATCATGTTTCATATCACCAGATCCTAGGCATGTCTTCCCCCTCTCACATCGCCTCCCCATGTTGATCGGTCAAGCGTTCAGCCCAGTCTGCCTGCACTATCATGTATTTTCCCGTGCATACTATTTACCTGATCACTCATATTATACTATATGGGCAACCATAACAAAGTACAAACATGATTTTATGTATGTCAAGTGAATGTACTTTGCAGTTATAGCTAAGAACTAACCCAAAACAAGCATACATATATATGTGATAGTATACTTTTAAGACATACATATGTCTGTGATTACACTGGGAAGTGTATTAGTGCAGATAATATTATGTATGTAATGAGTATTAACAGCAATCTGTCGCCGTTTTAGCCAATTGGATTCGCCGTTTTAGCCAATTGGGTTCGCCGTTTTAGCCAACTGAATTCGCCGTGTTGACCAATATTTTCGGCGTTTTAGCCAATTTATTTGTGGCCGTTTTGGCGTGTCGCCGTTATCGCCTACATACATTTTCTTTTAGATTATATCAATAAAAATGTGCTTTAAGGAATAAAAAATTGTACAATTTATATTGACTGATCCTAATCGAACATTTCCAAACTGTTGATATTAACTTATCAAATGTGAAATGACATTTGTAGACATGAGGTCATGTCTTTTTCGAAGAAGAGGCGATTGTGACAGTGTGATATTTGGTACAATATTCTTAATGAGGTCTTCCAAATTAGACCATCTGAATCAAATGTATTGTTATATAATTATTCAACTCACTGTCTAAATATGTCAACGGGATTATCTCTGTAATTAGTACGATGCATCAAATTGTAATTTATAATGCATTGTTTCAATATTGTAACGTCAACGCTTTCTATTGTGGCAGGAGCCCAGTTACAACTATTGTAGCCCTACAAGAGCGTCGTGCAACGGGGGCCTGGCCTGGTAAATTGCAAACAGAGTTCAGACATAGAATTGAACCAAGCTAGTAATAATACATGATTAAATATGCACATCCGACACTACATAGAATTTGCTAAATCGTAAATATCAAAGACTATGCTATGCTAAACAGAGGTGCTGATGTCAAGCAAATACGGAGCTCTATATAACAACACTATCATACCAGATAGCAGAGCGTCAGTAATTTGAATATAGGTCACCTGAAACCATATACAACAAGATAATATCGTATTTCTAATGAAAATATCGCCTGAGGATATCGTGCAACATTAGATTTGGAATTAACGTTTATTATTTCCATATTATTAACCATCGACACCCTAGAACCATGCGATCCACAACTGCAGGATGGCATAATTAAATATCACGTAGATAGAGCGTGTCACCTGTTTGGGGGGGGGGGGGGTTACTAGATTGATGTCGTCAAAGCAATTATATTGAACAAATTAAAAGTAAAGACCAAGTACGTGCATGTGTATGGAAGCGGCAACCTACTAGTATTCCTGACTCGCGACACTCGCTTAAGTATTCACAAATGTTGACGGAGACTGGTGTCTGTATACAGCCAGCTTATTAACACCCACTTATGGCGCCTTGTTCGACACTGGCATATAGATGCCAGCGTTGAACAGCAAAGGTAGCCATTATTTGGCAATCAAGCGTTGTCTGCCAATACAGGAATTACCTCACAGACCATCATGGTGTTAGCGTGGCCTGGCTTTGCAGCAGAGGAAAATAGAATTGCATCTACACGCTAACCATCAATTTGCATAAGCAAGAACACAGGGGAAGAGACAGAACGAATGCCAGTCTTAGACTGGCCGTCGAAGAACGTCTTTATTTAATTACTAAGCAGTATACATAGCACAGCATAGTCTATTAGAATGCGTGCCATCTGTATTTGCTGCCTCTGTGAATGGCTATGTTAATGATTATGCTGATTTCAACGTTTCAAAGATTGAACAACGGAGAAGAAACATTACGGGTGCCACTTAGGCAATCATAGAATGAAAGTGTTAACGCAGTTATGTAATTACTTTAGTTTAAACTAAACATTATAATTATTTACATAGTAGGCTAAAGAATATTTGAAAGCATGCGTCTGCATTGTTTCCATTAGGAGATACTATGTTAATGACAGGATTATGCTAATTTCAATGTTTAACCCTCATCAGTACAACAAGTCTAATGCAGATACCCAGTCATTTCGGCATATAGGACTATGCTAAGAACTGATATTGTCCCTCCTGTTTATATCAGAATGTGTACATAATGAGGAGAAGCCACAGTGCCTGGACAATGTCAAGTATGACATATTGACATTGACGAAGGACCGTGCATAGCCTACTACTCATATTAAGTCGGTCAAATAAAGCGTATTCTGAAAAGTGAATGAATAACCATTCAAATAATATAGTCAGTGGTTAGCTGGAAAGCAGGTACCATTAACGTGCCGGTGATTTAGGAGGAGTGTATATTATAATGTTTAGTATTAATTAGTTGGTTGATTTGGGGTTTAAAGTCACTTTCTAGAATCTTTCACTAATATCATGACTTGCATGCATATGTACTGC
>JAUTBX010150070.1:5387-17553 GCA_032361465.1 Lepetodrilus tevnianus
GATCTTGGTTCCATCCACCCTGCCATTAAGTGACAAGCCATGACAGAGTGAATAATCTTGAAAACAGTGCTACAAGTCCTGGCCCCGTGGGTATGAAACTTTCTGAGTACGATTTCATGCTCAAGCTCAGATTTTATATGGAGATTCAACTTTGAGTTGAGCATGAAAAGAAAAGATTCATAATCTTGGGGCCAGGTCTGCCAACAGCAAAGCAAAGTGCCTGTATTCAGTGGATACAAACAAACTAGTAGACGTATAAAAAAATATAAACATTTTTTATTAGTTTATGACAGTTTATGTACAATATGTGAGCTGCTACTGTTAGCATATATGAATCTATACATGATCTACAATATTCACAATATATATGTCATACTATGTTATCTGCAAATGTACATCAGGCTGTTTACAGGTCTATATCGACTGAGACAACTGAAATCTAGCAAGAGTTTGATTCTTCTGCTTTCTCCTTATTTTGAAATACCCTCACCCCCAATCTAGTCACCCTGTCACCCTGCCATATCCCCCCCCCCCCCCCCAACCCACCGTCTACAGTGTGGTATATCATAAATGCAGCTCAATCACCAAGCTATTCTTTATTCTACAATAACATCCTTTAGTTATAAATATATTATGCAGTTGGCAAATTTATCTCAGTTTTATAAAATATCCTTTTAAAGCAAAGTATGCTTTGAAAATAATCGCACCCTGCGGCAGAACAAACTGGGAATTACTTTCTGAACTTCCAGTATTTGTGTTAACGTTCATACATCTCTAGTATCACTTTAGTATCACATTATTCTGATAAGTCTTGAGTAACATCCACTTCTCTCGTTGTAGTTTCACAGTTCTCTTGAAGCGAGTGTTGAGCACCTTTCCTACAGGATCTGGGTTTCCTCTGAAATTAATCATAAAATGAAAAGTGTAAATTTTCAACTATAAAGAGTATTTTACTTTGGGGTTGTTTTGAGTTATATATGTATTAGTTTTGAAATGAATCAATACAGACTTCAAAGATTAAAATAATACCCAGTTCTATGTAAGCTGATGCTGTTCAGCACAAATAATACTTTCTCTAGGTTATTCCATTAAACAATTAATAATATTTAGATATTTCTACTTATATCTTAAATGGAAAACATTTTATAATGTCATTAAATGGGACAATTTGATGTATTTCTGAGAGTTTGTGAGTGTGTGACAAGTGTGCAGGTGAATGAAAGCATTTGACTGTATTCTGTGGTGTACTATAGTGTATTCTGTGGTGTACTGTAGTGTATCCTGTGGTGTATGCAAGAGTGTATGCTGGGGTGTATACAGGGAGTGTATGCTGGGGTGTATGCAGGGAGTGTATGCTGGGTATGCAGGGAGTGTATGCTGGGGCGTACTGTAGTGTATCCTGTGGTGTATGCAAGAGTGTATGCTGGGGTGTATGCAGGGAGTGTATGCTGGGGTGTATGCAGGGAGTGTATGCAGGGAGTGTATGCTGGGGTGTATGCAGGGAGCGTATGCTGGGGTGTATGCAGGGAGTGTATGCAGGGAGTGTATGCAGGGAGTGTATGCTGGGGTGTATGCTGGGGCGTACCTCTCTGAACTACGGGCTGGGCGTACGGGTTATATGCAGACCCTGTGGAGCGCTGGGTTCCGCCGGCGCTGTTTGCGTATCCGCGGGGTGGGTACACACCACCGTGGTGACTGCCCCGCACAGAGTCCGCCTGCATCCGACCCACATTGTCATACTGTCGTCCATATGTGGACGCATAGTCAGGAACTGAAACAACATGTACAATGTTTTTATTATTTGTACGTCACCTAAACAGCCTGAACAAGTTACATTAACTTAACAGGGAAAATAAAATATAAAAAAATTGACTACAAGCAACTGTTGGCAGAAATTCTGCAGTCTCTAATAACCAGGGCCGGTATTCATAAAGGGGCTATTTTACTATATATTTGGTCATCAAAAACTGACTTATATAAGCCCCTTTATGAATACCGGCCCAGAACTAGAACACACCAAACATGTTGTACTCAAAGAAATCTAATGAATATAACATCTACGTTTGGTTCCACTATCTTTAACATGAATGTTTCCGCTGCGACACTTACATCGCGCCTTCTCCTCCTCTTCCTCCTCCTCTATCATGGCCTGGTACTTGTTGAGGAGGTACAGCTTCCTCAGCGGCCCCAGCAGCAGCATGAACGTGGCGTTCACCAGCAGACCAATAGCAACGGCTGCATCTCGCACCTGCAAACATTGTCATAGCACTATCAGTCAGCTGTAAGGCTAAGGAACACGCTTACATTTACTTTTTTATTTTTTACTTTTTTTTTTATTTCTTTTTTTTTAAAGTTTTAATGTATTTTTACTTTCATAATTATGGTGAATACTTTAAACCATAATATACTGTCACGTAAAAAAACGAGCAGTCTAGGACACCGGTGTCTGTAGTTACCTTGTACACGCCGATGGTGGCCACCAGACACCAAATCACCCAGCAGGGGATGCTCAGCACCGAGATACCCAGAATCCAGCGACTCTCATAGTGGGTCTTCGACTTCTGGAACGTGGCAAAGCCAAAGATGACCGACATGAAGATGAGTAGCATGACGTACACGAGTGACAGTACGAGGCCCTCGTCGTAGAAGTCGTCCGGAGCGCAGCGTGGCCACAGCTGGTTGTTGTAGAGGACGCGTTGGGTTTCCGGCGGTTGTAGGATGAGCCACTCCGAACAGATGACGACCTGCACCACCACCAGCAGCATGACCACCATGAAGAGACCGCACGGCTTGCCCAGCTTGCTGTACTTCACCGAGTCCTGCTCCGGCTTGTTCTGAGTCCGCCAACTGTCGATCAGCTTGACGAACAGCGCGCCGTAGCACAGCGTGTACACGAAGCCCAGCGCGAACCTCCTCAGTGCGCAGATCTCCGAGTTGGCGTGTGCGATGAAGGCGAACACGAGTGCGTAGCAGAGGATGATGCCGAAGCAGAGGGTGTATCCGAGGATGGACGTCCCGCCTCGGTTGGGGTAGACCACGAGCAGGTAGACGAACATGCAGATGGAGATGAAGCAGCCAATGGCAGCCAATGTCGCGACCATGATCGCCCAGATGTCCGTGAATCGACTCGTCACGCTCGGAACTTTGTTGACCTCCACCATCTGACCTGTCTGCGTGTTGTAGTAGTTGTTGTCCTTGCCGAGGATGTATATGGCGTTACTGTATGCGCTGACGCTGGTCGACTGACGGATGTAGCTGTGGGTGGTGGCGCCATCTGGATTGAGACAAGAGCAGGTAATTCCAGCAGGACACTGAGAGATGGGGAGAACGCCGCTCTGTAGAATACCTCCACCGCTGTATCGTCTACGGTCAAGTGTCAGGCCGCCTTGGTACGAGCCAATCTGAGAACAGAAAACCAACAATCCGTAATTGTATTCCTTGAGATGTGATATAGAACGATTAATACACCCGGAAGTTTTCAAATAAATATTGTTTAATTTTTTTAATTTTTTTTTAAACTAGCTCGAATTAGTCATAGTGTTTGACACCATTCAGACATTAAGAAACATACAAGTCAGAGAAAGTGTATTTCTACTCGACACTGATGTCAGCTGTATGAAGCACCTACCTTAGTGTACACATAGTGCTCCACGGTGGTGTCTCGGTGGTAGTTGAAGATGTTGTAGCCGACGTCGCCGTATCCCTTGTCCGTGAAGGAGAACGTGAAGGAGTTGTTGAGGTCTGCCGGCAGGACGTTCCACTGCGCGTTCAGGATGCCGTTGTAGATGATGTCCCGACGCTGAGTCTTCTGCAGGGCCAGGCACGCGGAGATCTCCAGCTGCGGAAGATTGCGGCACTCCTCGAGGCCGTTCAGACCCTGAGCGGTGATGAACACGGAGATGATGGTGTGGAGGACGAAGGGGTCCTGGGGGATCATGCTGTCCGTTATGCGCTCCTGTCCGGTGCAGATGCTGGAGAAGGCTTCTTGTTTACTCGCAGACAACAGCCGACACTTGTGCATGTTCTGATAAATGTCTTCAAACCAGTCGTCCGGAATCCCGTGTCTGTTGGTCAGTGTAAGAGACTTCATGTATCGAGTGAAGGCGGTGACCAGCTCGGATCTGATCTGGATCGTGATGGCGCCACTCGCCTCGGCCTCGTAGCCGCGGACGATGTACTGACTGTTCGCCCAGTAGTCGCTGGCCAGCCAGACGAAGCGACCGGTCAGACCTTTGGACCTCGTGGCCTGGAGCAGGAGCTGCGAGTGCTCGGGGGTCGTGAACAGGATAATGACCCTTGACCCGACCTGCTGACTGAGGTCGTCAATTATTCTCTCTGCATCGAACAGTTTGGCGTCTACCTGCATACCCTGGATGTCTGCGATGCACGCGATGGACTTGGCCAGGTTGGCCTGCTGCAGCAGCGTGTTCTTGGCGGCAATGCCGTAGGGGATGACAGAGTACACCACCGTGGCGTAGTCCCAGTTCATCTGCTTCATGATCTCCAGCATGACGATGGCCTGGATGTTGTCTGGGGGCACGGTTCTCAGGAAGTACGGGTGGAACTGCTTGTCGCTCAACTCCACGGACGTGGCGCTCGGACTCATGGAGGTGATCTTCAGCGGCGAGAGCATGCTGCTGACGGGGAGAGAGATGGTTGTGCCGCTGGTGATGACGGCCACGATGGTGGACGGCTGGATGATTTGACCCCTCTGATTGGTGCCACACAGACCCTCGCCACTCATCAGACTGAAGATGTCCTCGCCCAGACGATACGGAGAGTTGCACGCATCCAGAGCCAGGCCGCCAAACTTGAGCGATGCAGGGAAGCGTCTGTTGGTGTTGTTGTTGATGGACTCGATGGCGTAGAAGAATGCCATCAGATTCTGGAACTGGATGTCGGTGTTGATGGCGCCACAGTTGAACATGTCGCGGGGGTCGTGAGCGTGGATGTTGCCAATATACACCAGGTTCAGATCGTTCTTGTTTGGTTTCAGCATGTAGCGAGACGGCTGGTACTTGGAAAAGTTACAATACAAACAATCTCCCAGGCAGTACGACTGCTCGTTTATCTCGTAGCGGATGTCCATCTTCAGGTAGTGCGTGTCGTTATAACTCCCAATCTGCCACAACAGAAGACAAGACATGATGATTACATGCAGGTCACCTGACATTCTATTTATATTTCTAGGATGCACTACAACCACATTCTGTCATTATACAAAACTAAATCTGTTAAATTCTATGTACTCTGGGTCACGAGGTCTGCAATTCTAATATGAATCTTGTTTGTCTGTCTGTCATTAATAACCAAATTTTAATAATTGACCATCAAGTATCAGGGAATATACTTCCACAATAACTGATAACATTGAAACTAAAGAAAGTGATAACCGTGGTGATTCAATAATGAAATCACACTTACATTTTTGTAGCTGAAGCCTGGGCGGCCAGTATTAGGTTGCGGCTGGTAGATATGGTAGCCTCGGTCGCTCTCGCCGTCGGGGGTGTAGAAGAATGGCTGCTGGGTGGCGTCGACGAAGGATGCCTTGTCCTTGATGTTCCTGTAGATGCGCTGTCTCTTCTCGCCACTCGTCCGGAACAGGTTGCAGGCGTAGCTGTAGTCCTTCCCACAGACTTCCTCGATGGCGTGATGAAGACCCAGGGCGGCAGAGAACACTGCGTTCACGACGTACAGGACATACGGGTCCTGCACATAGCCGGGGGCCCTCGGGATACCAAGGTCCGCAGGACCACACTGCCGCGGCACATCAAGACTGGGAGTGTTCACGTAGCAGTTGTGGACCTCTTGGAAGAATTCCTCAAACCACGGGTTGACCAGCTCTGGGTTTCGGGTCGTGGTGTTCGGTACCCGACCTTCCAGGTATCGGTCAAAGCCGGGGAGGTCGGCTGTCTCTATGTCCAGCGTCACCGCCCTGCGGTTCTTGATCAGTACATCCAGTTTGTCGAGCATGTCCTTATCCATGCCCCACTTGTCCGTCCCAATAAAGAAATACTTCTTCTGCTTGAAGACATCGTGATCTTCGGCTGCCTGCAGTATCGGTCTAGGATCATCTACGAACAGGACAACGACCCGGGCGTGGTCGTTAGTTACGACCGTGTCCAGAGTCTGGCTGGCCTCGGGTCTCAACACAGGACCGGTCTTCCCGATGGTGATCTTCTGGTCCACGCAGATCCGGTTGAGGTGAGCCAGTCGTAGAAACTCCTCCTTGCCCTTCTGACCCACGCTGTCGAACGTGCTGATGATCTGGACCTCCGTCAGGTTGAATCGCTTCAGATACGAGATGATGGCTCTGGCCTGCTTGTCGTCGGCCGGGACTGTCCGCAGGAAGTACTTGTACTTGTCCCCGTTCCGCAGCTCCAGACTCGTGGCTCCGTAACTGATCTGCGGAATGGACAGCACGGACAGCACGTCCGCCACTCGGATCGACGACTTCGTCTCCAAGGTGCCGATGTACAAATCAAGGCTCTGTGGATGCACCTGGATGTCGCCCTTCTTCAGGTTGATGTTGCCGCTGTGGATGTTTGCGACGAGGTTGCCGGCCCTGGTAGGACTCTGGCAAATGTCCAACCCCACGGCTCCAATGTCCACACCGTTCAGCTTCCTGTTGAAGATTCCCTTCTTGGCGTTGACGTAGTCGATGGCATAGTTGAATGCCTCCAGCAGCTCGTAGCCATGCTTGGTGTTGATGTCGCCACAGGTGAAGGGCGTGGCTCCCTTACGATGCACATCAAACAAGCCTGAACAGACAGAAGGTATTTCAATTTTAGAATGCAAAAATGTTCTGTTTAATTTCTGAAGACAAAAGTATAAAGAAGACAGTTATTGTTGATCATGTATTTCAATTTTAGAAGGAAAAGATTTCATTTTTTAAATAACCAACGATAACCACAACGTTACATAGTCAAATTTATCCGTGACATTACTAGTCATGGTTAAGAAAATAGTCAATATATGTTATTTTGATGCAAAACATTGCCAACTACTTCAACACAGACTTACCCACAAAGAAGAAGTTGCCTGGCCTGTACGTGAAATCTCCGAAGTTTGTAGTTGCTGGTCGACAAACCAAACACTGGGAGTCGCACTTAGACTTGATCCTGGTGTATGTTTGTTTGAGGTCGTCGACGGCCAGCAGCTCGATGTCACTCGATGTGTAGTTGCCGACCTAGATAGAGATTAGTAAGGACATTCATTTAGTTTAGAAATGTTCTACACCAGTACAGAAAAACAGATCATTTTACTATTTTGCTGTTGTTGAATCTTTTACAAGATACACAGGGTAGATACTTTGAAGAAAAATAACTACACACTATAAATCACATCTCCACTGAAAAGGCGAAAGTCAGACCACTAATGTTGCAGCTTAATGCCCCCCCTCCCCCACCCCCACCAACATGTACACACTTAGTACAGCTCCAGAACAGTGGCAAGGTCTTACCGTAACTTGAGTACCGTCACTGATGAAGCGTGCAATGTCGTACTTCCTGTCTGCCTCTCGTGCCACAAACTTGAACATGTTGCTGAGAATGTCTGTGAAGGACATGGCGTCCATGTGAGACATGATCCTCTGGTACGTGTCCTTACTGTTTCGGAAGTTAGAGCATAACACTTTTTTGTTGTTACATTTTTCCAAAAGTGTCCGCTTCACTCCTTCAGCGATGGAATACACAGCATTAATAGTAGACAGGACATGCAAGTCTTGAATAAAGTCATTCCTTGTCACATCATTGCTCCCAATGAACTGCTGACAGTCCTTAGCAAATGTGTACGAGCCTGGCAAGTTGCACTGGTAGCGTTGTTCATAGTATTCGCGGAACCAGGGGTTTGGATTGCTAGCTGTTGGCGCCTTTCCGGCTAGATACTGAGTGAATGAAGGAACGATGGGAGAGTCGAAGTTGAAGGTGATGGAATCGAGTACCACCGACCTCACATTTGGTTCCACATTCCATTTTCGGTTAGCAATGAAGATGGTTCTGGTTGCAAATCTCAGTTTGGCCTTGAGCAGCTGCGGGATGTAGACGTCGGGCTCCGAGAAGACGACCACGACCTGAGTGGTGGACGCGTTAATTAACCGCAGGATGTTGTCCATAGTGCCGTCAGTTTCAAACTCATAGGAGGCAAGAGTGCAGACGCCGTCATCCTGAGAAAGTTGACGGAACACATCCCTGGTCTCCCGGCTACTGAAGTCGGGGGCGTTCAGAGTGATCACGTAGTTGAATCCCAGTTCCTTGGTCAGTTTAGCCATGGCGCGGGCCACGTGTGTGTCGGACTTGATCGTGCGGAAGAAAGTCGAGAAGCGAGTCTTGTCATCCAGCAGGGGCGCGGCGGCCGCGGGGCTGACCACCGGCATCCCGATCTGGCTGAGGATGTCCGCGACCTTCACCGTGCTGCGGCTGTCGTAGGTCATCCAAGACAGGAAGTCCTGAGTCCTGATGCTCTTCATCTTGTCGTCCCGCAGATGCAGCGCCCCCTTGTGGATGTTGTTGAGCAAGGCGGTGGCGCGGGATGTACTGGAACACCCGTCGAGCAGTAGCCCGCCCAGACGTAGCCCACCCAGTGCACCGCTCTTGTTTATCTCCTCCAGGGCGAAGGCGAACGCCTCGGTGTATTGGAAGCCATTCGTCACACGCATCTTGCCGCACGTAAACTGCGTCATCCCGCCTCGGTGGACGTCAAATATGGCGGGAATGACGATGTCGCCGGGGATGTACTGGTACTTCATGGCCTGGAAGACGTACAGACATTGGGGGCAGAAGGCGGGGCAAGACGGGGAGTGGGAGGTGGGGGTGGCTCCTCCGTATAGCTGAAGTACTTCAGGACCAGACGTGTAGACCGATGTCTCCGCGCTGTAGTCGCCAACCTGAAACACAATCAGCTCGTTACAGCCAAACACCATCATCTAGGTAAACGTCAATTCAGATCAAATAAAGTACTTTTAATAAATGTATTATCTAGAATTATACTACAAAATTTATGGATATTGAGATGCACGAGTAATTGCATAATATTTTTAAAAAATAGGCTAGCCACCTAATTCACCTCACTAGATCTTCCCATGTAATAAGAAATATTTGATGTAAGACATTTAATTAATTAGATCAACTGACCTACAATATTACAATAGTACGACATTACAATATTACAATAGTACGACATTACAATATTACAATAGTACGACATTACACTATAACAATAGTACGACATTACACTATAACAATAGTACGACATTACAATATTACAATAGTACGACATTACAATATTACAATAGTACAACATTACAATATTACAATAGTACAATATTACAATAGTACGACATTACAATATTACAATAGTATGACATTACACTATAACAATGGAAACATCAACTTACATCAATAAACCCACGGCCTTTCTTGTAGTTGAAAATGTCAAATACAACCAGTCCCTCATATCCGACAAATTTGAATTCACTAGCAGAGCCGTCGACGGTGATTCGCGAGTCTCGGATGTTCTCCAGAAGGCGCATCCCTCGAGTCCCGGAGCTGATGAAGTTCCCACAGAGTCCGGAGTAGCCTTGACCGCAATACTCCTGCAGGGTCTTGTGCAGACCGTTAGCGACGGCGTAGATGGCATTGATCACGTGCAGCGACTCCTCCATCAGCTGGAACTTCGCCGACCCCGTCACGTTCAGATTCCTGTCCAGGCAAGGCGTCGGTCTCTTGCTGCGACTCGTCGCACTCAGATAACAGTTGTGCATTTCCTCAAACCATTCCACAAACCAAGGGTTTTGTTTGTTGTTGCTCACACGTAGGGCAGAGAGGTAGTTGTAGAAACGAGACATATCTGGATATTTCCATCTGAGAGAGATAACTCCATCAGCAGCATCTTCATAGCCTTGTACAATCTTCATATCATTGCCGAATGTAGACAGGGCCATAATGATGAATTCTCCAGATGCAGTTTTATTTGCTACAAGTTTCAGGAACGACCGATGCATGTCAGCACTTCCTATGAGCAGCACTGGCTTGACACTGGTTCTGGTTCGAAGTTTGGCAATAATACCATCGTCAAATTTATAATCGGCTACAACGCAGATCCCATTCTCAGCTGCCAGTTTGCGGAATACGTCGTTTGACGCGTCCACCAGAGAGCTTCCCTGCAGGTGGACCGTGTGGACGTAGAGCCACCGGTTCTTCTTCATGACGGCGATGATGGCTTTCATCTCCTCGCCGATTCCAGGATGCACGCGCAGGTAGTACGGGAAGCGACGGCGGTCGGACAACACCGGCGACAGACTGTGGTAGCCCAGCACAGGGCGCTTCAGGTCGTTCATCACTTGTGCTATAGGTATGGTCAGTGCCGACGTGTCAGCTGCCGTGTACGCTCCGATGGTACGGGGGTCAAGGACGTTGCCGCTGCCGTCCTTGATGACCAGAGTCCCTCGCTGGACCTCCGAGATAAAGTTACGTCCCATCGTGGTGCTCATGCAGTCGTCGATTCCCAGCCCACCCAGAGTCACCCCGTTCAAGATGCTGGAACTGCCCGATGATTTCAAGGCATAGGCCATGGCTTCCAAGTACTGGATCCCACTTCGGGCGCCGAGATTGAAACTGCCACAGGACAACATGTCACCAGGATTGTGGATGCTGAAGATGCCGTTGATGATAAAATCGCCGGGGATGTAGAGGTACTTGACAGGAGGGTGGAGCCCGAGACAGGGTCGACATCCAGCGTCCGGACACGGGGATTCAGGGAGGAGATTCAAGGCAGTAGTTCGCGGATTATCGTACATCCGGACATCCCCCAGGCTCACAGACAGTGTCCCGTCTATCCAAGTCCCCACCTGAAACATTTAGATCATGTAAATGTACTGAAGAAACTGACCTTGATCTGGTTTCTAGACTGCCAGAGCTAGAACAGAATCAATCATGATAATTGAGTTCATTAGTTGATAGAGTAATATACATCACGTGGCTATCTGAAACCGCGAGGACAGTTAATACTACTAGTATTTAGTACTTACTATTTGATAGTTACTGCTAATGAGGAAGAAAACACTTACATTTATTGCCGTTACTAAAAATAGCGCATGGGATAGTTTAATTGGTGTTACTCAGTATGGATTTCAAGTCTGGTTATTATTCAAGTGAGCGTGGCACACTGATTGTACAAACCCTTCTGAACTTGAACCCAGGAGTGTCGCCCCCGATGTGTTTATCATTGAGGTTCCATATGTCGTAGACAGGGTTGACAATGTCGCCATTGCCGTCATATTTGACAGTAGCGGCAGAAAAGTATGGCGCGTACTTCTTGGATGCCAGACTGGGACATCTCTCCTGCTTGCCGTACGTGAAGTTGACCTTCATCAGATAGTCGTTGAGGAAGTCCTGGGACGACATACTTCTGAGTTGAGGACACGCCGTGTCCGCTTGGTTTCCTGTGCACAGATCGCGCTGGGCGTTACGAAGAGCCACGGCGTAGGAATACACTGCGTGAACAGCTGGCTCCACAAATCGGTCCTGGATGAAATTACTACGCTTCGTCGACTCGTCTCGGATAATACATTGTATGTTTTCATAGCCTTCTGTTAGAACGTTGGATGGTATGAATGAACATTTATTCTGTTCGCCATACCATTCTTGGAACCATGGATTTTCGTTTGAAGGGTGGGTCTCATTAATTCGAATCCAGTGATCTTCAAATTCTACGATATATCTAGATGTTGGTATGATCGAAATAATCCCTCTGGGGTACAAATTGTTTTTAAACTGTCTGTCCAGAGAAATACTGTCAGTGAATATCCACTGGAGGTTTCCCATTCCGTCTTTAGAGTTGCTTTGTTCAAGCAGTGAGTACGCAACTGGTGAAGTGCCGAAGAACAGAACGCCGACACTCTCTGCGAGGAGAAGGCGGTCAAGAACATCGTTGATGGCGGTGTTGCTGGTGTCAGTCGGGGACGTGGCAATGGCAGATGTCAGACAGATCCCAGCTCGGACAAGTCGCGGATGGAATTCCTCGAAGGACTGCCGACCGTGGCTGTTTTCCGTGTACACAATGCTGATGTACTTCCACCCCAGTTTCAGGATTACTTCCACAATAACCTGCATTGATGTAAACAAAGAAAATATAGCACATCATCCACATAAAATATATATTGTAGCTG
>JAUTBX010150180.1:0-12811 GCA_032361465.1 Lepetodrilus tevnianus
ACACACACACACACACACACACACACACACACACACACACACACACACACACACACACACACACACACACACTGCTTCAAGTTCAAATGAGAACCATCAACAAACTGTAGCAACTGATTAACCCATCTACAGCACACGTTGGCCATACTTCCTATACTAACTGTGTAGATATCGACAGTCGCTGATCGCCCAATACACGCTACCGTCTCATCACTGCGGGATTATTGACCATTATGAACTATTCTGAATGTAGGGACCAATACACGAATCTTCGTCTGTTATAAGAAAAAAGGAAAGTAGATATGATTTCTATCAAATATTTATGACATCCAAATCGTTGGTTCTTAAGGTACAATAGTGTGGGTTCCAGTTTCTGTGAAACTCCAGTCAAACAATCAACTAATGCAAGCTAATGGGGATAAGAGGAAAGCCCATTGATATCAGTAAGTGCCTGGCATCTTATACCAAGGGAGGGAACTAAATTAGGGACTGCATGCCAAATAATTACATTCCGTTTCTCCTGGAGCAGCAACTTGCACGTTCAGATCGAAATGGCCAAGAGCTTTGTTTAGGTTTCGTGTCAAACTATCGTCGGACGTTTTCGTTCTGACAGATGAGGACACATCGTTCCTCTATCATCTCATCGCAGTCCTCCCACCTTCACTTTCTGTCACACGCGCATGCGCACTCCGCGAAGCAAAGACACACCAGTTGCTTCCTCACCTAGTCTACTACAACACGTGTGCAGGCAGATATAGTTTGACAAGGAAATCTCTGCGCTGATCTATCGTTGACACAGTGACGTTGGTGATATTATCACTGTCATTACTTTCTCAAATGTATCAAACACCAAATTTCGGCAGTCCATCCCTAACAGTTTGGTGGGATACGTTTCTGATTCAAGAGACTTCAGAGATTCTAAATGAGCTGGTATATTGGTATAGTCAGAGGTTCTAGGTACCAGTAGTGACACTGAAATGTACTTGTTGCGACTTAGGCCATGTAGGTTACGTTGTGGAGGTTATGGAGGTTATGCCATGTGGTCTCCCAGAACGAGCCCTATGTATTGTTGTCGTAATTACTCGCTGCTAGTCCTAGCCCAAAACCTATCTATAATCCTCTGTGCATACCTTCAATAGGCGTGAAACTGCCAATTGTTATGTATCGGTTTTCAAATCACCATTTCCATTTCGAATGATAATAGGGACGATGCTATTCACTCCAATATAATATCCATAATGCAACCATTATACGCTTTCAATGTTCTATTTAATATCAACTTTATATCCAGTGTATGTGATATAATTCGTTTTTGTACGAACGTATATTGCTTGGCATTTGCATATCGATGTATTATAGTCATACCCTGGCAATATACCAGCCAAAGGGTTGCATTGTGTGTGTCTGCGCGCGCGCATGTGTGTATGTAGTATATGTGCGTGCGTGTGTGTGTGTGTGTGTGTGTGTGCGTGTGTGTGTGTGTGTGTGCGCGCGCGCGTACGGAAGGGTGCGTGCCTGTTACGTCGTCATTCATCAATGCTCAGTGAAACAGCAATACATACGTGCTGAAGCCATATGAATATGTTTAGAACCGAGTATGTTTAGAATAGATGCATATTGCTTACAAGTATAAACATGTTCATAACCCAAGCACAGCGTTAACCAATGCCTTTAACAGATCTAAGTTGGTTCATTACCACAAGAGTGTGCACACAAGTGTATTTACATCCATGACATCCGCCAGACCACGAGATAGTAAGGGGGTATCCCTTCAAGTGGTTAAGGCCTCACAGATGTCGCTTACCTATTAACTTCATAATTATCATTACCATCCTATACCAACTTCGTATCAAATAGCGCCATGATTAGTATCTGGCGATTTTCCCATGCCGCTGAAAAGAAGGATACAATTTAGTAGATGTACTACACTCCATTATCCTTTCATCAACATGAACGCATGTCTATCTCAGTTAAGAATTAAGGGAACTATCTGCTTCGGTTTGTAAAATATTTCAGGGATTAACTAATTATCATATACTATGGCACTAAAGAAGGTATTTTCTAAACATAAATATTTCTCTTCTTTCAGCAACATATTATTATACATTATAATTATATAATAATGCGGTTAATTGTTGCAGTAGCATGTGCCAAGCATATCTATTTCGTAATTCTAACGTGCAGCTTAATTGTGTACAGATTGCAATATTCGTTCCTAGCTTTATACATTTTTACATGCTATTCATTTACATTTTCGTTTATGCTTACTTGATAATATATTCCCATATCATGCACATAAATGCTTAATAACACGGGACATTACTAATATGCATGCTTACTTGATAATATATTCCCATATCATTCAAATAACACAGTACATTAATAATATACCAACACACCAAGATAGACCCGCCACCACCACATCTTCTATCTGTTACATTACAATTCTCGTCGTTATCCATACTGACAAAACAATCCCAGGGTTATTCTATATGTGGGTGGCATGATTAACATCCAAATATCACAAAGAAATACCTAACTACACGTAGATAACCACATATGTAATGGTAAGAAGATTTTCTTTTTTTTACCTGAATGTGTGTACATTTGGTTTCTTGCTCAATTCAACAAGTTATAGTAGTAAGATGAATTGTCTTTTACCTGAAGTTATTTACATTCGATATTATTTTGCTCTATTCAACGAGTAACATATCCATAATATTCTTCTAGTTGTCAATATGTTCATAGTTATTGTAATGCTTTGGCAAGTCCAGTATGGTAAGTTCTGGTAAATCATGCTTTTTTACTAGGAAAGAGGTATACACGTACTTGAAGTTGACGTTACCTCATCCTGTGATTCATGACTTGGCAATGGCCTCAAGGTAGTTATCTTTACTTGGCAATGTCGTATAGGTTGTTATCTTCACTTTACAACATCAGAAGAAACTATGGATCAAAGCAATGTTCCATGTCTGTAGTTGCCAGTACGCATTCATGCATATACAGATATTCGTAAGACAACGTTTGTTACGTACTGAGCCTTAAATTAGTAATGTAAACTATTAGCATAACGATACTGACATCTGACGTTCACAATAAGTAATTTACATTGTATCTAATCTGAGATTGAAATAAAATCTAGTTATTCATTACATTGTACTAGTGACAGAGACTAATTTAATCAGTTCATCGCCGGTATCACAGAAAACAAGATTTAAGTGTCCTGGGGCCGTATTCACAAAAGGGTTTAAGTCAGCTTTTGAAGACCAAATATACTGCAAGAACTGACTTTTAACCCTTTTGTGAATACGGCTCCTGGTCCGGGATCCTAACAAAAGCTTAACAGGATCCTGGCAGGACATCTTTCTGCTCCTCGGGTGTCCTGGTAAATCTGTGAGCATTCACGTTAGTTTTCCTGACCAGGACACCTAACAGGACACCAGTCTTTCACGGTGGATTTTCCCAGAAACAATAAATAGTGATTATACAGATAGATAGATAGATAGATAGACAATCTTTATTATCCACACGAGGGGAAATTCATTTACGTCGTAATACTAATAGTACATGGATGGTATAATTGCACATAAATACATAATAAATAATACAGACAATCTCTCTCTCTCTCTCTCTCTCTCTACATGTAGCATACCACATGAACGTTCCTAGACTCAGTGCACAGCTCCACATTATTGGCATCTCCACTAACAATACGCATCTTGTGTCATTTCTAACACATCAACATGCTTCTCAGGAATACAGCATTAATGCACAGTGGCCGACATGCATGTACGTTACGTTTTGTTGGTTTACCTTTTCATCAATATAATACTATGAATAGTAACATCAACGTCCTTTAAAGCTCTCAATTAACTCTAGTGGAACACTTCGATTAGGACATTCAGCGCAGAGAACTGCTGACAGAAATATTTAATTGTTTTCACATGTCATTTTTTCCCAATAATTTCATTATGGTTTCTTTTCAAGCGGAATGGACAAGGCGTGTACATATAGCAGCGTCTCTGTCCCAGGATATGCACTATTGAGTTAATTATGTGTAGAAGTCAGCCATTGAACTTTCTGGATGAAAACAGGCTCCGTTATACATACACACGTACAGAGAGGTAGTTTGTATTATATCAGTAGGTGTACACTTCCAGCTCTTATCTTAAGTTAACGACGGAGGAAAACATGAGTATACCACATGATTATAATAATAAAGAGCTTTTAGAGTACATTCTTGAATTATGTGAAACTCTGAAAACATCTAATTTTAGTACCTGTTACATACACATGTTTACATGAAACATTGGTTGCAGTTTTGCTTCGAGGTTTAAAACATTGCACAGTTAATAAGTTATGTAATATATACTTCATTATGTTCTATATATGCACCGCAATTCAAACATTATGTTAATTGGCAAATTACCTAATAATACTCCCCACCCTCAGTGTCTTCAGCGAAAGGTACAACGTCGTCATCACGTTTATTTAATAGGCATCCTGACACACATGGTAGTAGCCTGTGCGTGTTGTAGATGGCCTTTCTGTCTGAAGCAGTACCAAGATATTTCATGAGATGATCTGTATTTTGCTTTCGCAATCCCGAATTGTTTTTGCCGTTTATAGCTTTTATATAGGCTTGCATGTGCACGTGTGTATGCGCGCGGGGGTGTATTCAAACACAATGGCAATTGCGAAATTGTTGAGGCATTGTTTTATGACACACTCATAAATCCCATCTGACGTGGAGAATATTCAGGCTAAGCCTGGAAGAACAGGCAGCCTGCTGCCGATAGGTGCATGAGCACGACGCAAATAGGTCATCAGTTACCGGAAGTAGAACAAATGTTCTCATGTCGCTCTACAATAACATTCATACGATATACATTCTAGTAGTTAGCCGATATAATGTCTTAATAACTACAGATTTCTCTCGATTAAAGTAGGCTAACTTTCGACCTGATTTTCTAAAGATGTCCGTGGGTCGTATTGGTATCAGCTAACTACCTTGTACCAGTGTAAAGCCGCTACATTGATCACTGGCGATACGCTGTTAATAGGTTAATATCGGGAATGCATCTGCGAGGGGAAGCTTTTGGACAGTGAAGTGAACGATGGTACCGCGAAACCTAACAATTGAGGATTGAAGTAGAGATGGTCGTCGTGTTGTTAATACATTTAATCATGTGAGCTAAATGGTTAACTGTCGTGTATTACTCCAAATCATAGCTAAAGTTTATTGGATGATCAATAGAATTATTTCCATAAAGTCCTGAGTGTGGACCTGGAGACTATGCAAGTTAGAGGGCTGTCCTGGACGTTATTAATAAATAGGTATCGATTTGTAGTAATCGCGGTGCCATTGATCACTACTCTCAACGATGTATTCTTAATGTGCACGAGTCTCGCACACCCAGTGTAATGTTGCCTAATAGTGTCAGGTGAATACGGGACAAGGCGGGGAATGAATGCAAGACTGTAGTGTCAATACCGCGAGATCCCACGAGAATGTGAGATGCGAGATAGTCACGTGATAATATCTTTAATCTCGTTATGTCCGACTCCCCAATGCGGGACTGTCATGCGGTAACACCTCGCCGTGACTGGGTGTTTATTTCTGACCCGGGCGTTTGCTGCTCGGTATCCCACCTGTCGCAGAGTTATCCCCAGACTAAGTCCACGGCGCTAGGAATCGTGTCGAATATCTATAGCCTGCTATTGAAGGTGGAATTAACTTGTTTTATATCGACACAATGTGTTACTGAGATACGCTGCTTTATTGGAAAGGTATACGTTACGTGGACACGCCATTCTTACTGTGGACATTGTGGTGACACACTTTGACACTATTGTTATACGATAACATAAGTATGTCATTCACCGGGCATGATGTTTTACTTGGACACGATGACGTCGATGTTCCATTTCGTAAAAATATTTCACCAGCACCATTGTCTAACTAGATTACGGTAATACAATTTGAGCAAGATGTTTTATTACGAACAGAACACAATGCTTGACTGGGGCACGATGCATTACTTGGGCATGACTTTAATATTCCACTGGAGACATGAGGTTTTACGGAAGAGGGAAGTTTTTCTAATCCACGATATGACTGCATGACCACACAATTGCTTTCCACAGCAGTTGTTTTTTACCTGTAGTATCCCCCCGAGGTACGATGTTATCACCGGGAGGGATTTGCATAGGCAATCGATACCTCGCCGTTTATGCAGCGCAGAGTTGTCAGCGTCATGCTTCATTCCGTAACGTTATTGCTAGCTCTGTCCACACCAGGTTTTATAATTTGAAACCAACAATGTTTATAGTTTACCTGCACGAAAACTGGAATTAAAAAACTGAGGATGTCTTGAAATGCTAAGTTCAATATTCCAGACAACACAACACGTGGTGGTGGCGCGCACTCGCAGATAGCTTTAAGAGTACACGCTGCACTAATTACACTGGATTTGAAAACATTCGAGCTACATCAACAACACGTAATTACTATACGTTTTAACGTGCCATGTACTACACACCACATACAAGTTAATACATGCATGCATATTAAGATAGCACATGTTGGGTTTCAGAACCCAGTGTTCAACGACTCAACAGTAGCTTGTATAGAGTTCCACGACAGGAAGTTCTCACACCTCCGAGTTTCTCGTACAGACTCACATTCACAGTGGGGATACCTTCAGACTATCATATGTATATTATATGTTGTAGTATTCAGTTGGTCTACAGTGTATTTTCCTGTTGCTTCGGCGAACACGAGTTACTCATTTGCTGGGTGTGAACTGTGTCTGTCATTGCCAACGACAACACCCGACACCCACCGTCTGGCGCTCTTCTGGAAGATCTAGTTCATCACATGCAGCATACTCCAATAGTACAATTGACAATCACAGAACGTTTTGGTATTTAAATAGGAGCATCGCCGTGATATTATACATATGCATACGACATGTTTTATTTGTTTGGAATACAATATCTGGTGGGCAGCACTTTGCTTCATCCATCCCCTCATTGATACCCAGTTTGAAAACTCTGAAATCAAAGCGCCCTAGGTCGGGCTAACCAGAGACAATGGCAGTCTGTGCTTCTCGGAGCCCTGGGAATCATCAGTCTCAATATTCCTAATCAAACTGTAAAAGTGTACGTGCATGCATTCAATTAAACATGCCCAAATATTGTGCAACCAAGACCGAATCTGATGATATGGTGTCCACAGACAATAACAATCTAATTACACTAATGGCCAGCCGTGAAGACAAACTGTTTTACTGGTTTACATCATGTAAACACGCTATCTTTACATAGTTGTTTGTCGAGACTGCTTGAAGAAGGATATAGCCTAGCCATTGGCCGCTCTAAGCATACCTAAACCGGCCAATACGTAAGCTGAATACACGTAAACTAGCCAATAGGGGAATCATTCGTTGTTATTTTTTGCCTAAACCTGTTATGGCACCTTTTCTTGTTTTAATGTATACACTGAATGCAATTACGCATGTGTTTGGGCTAGTGGTGTATCTGTTTAAGGTAACGGCACATTTGTTAGAGATTGTGGTGTATCTATTTAAGGTAATGACGTGTTTATTGGCGACAATAGTGCATCTACTGGATATGTTGGCGTATATCTATTGGCGTATCTAACAGATTTACTGGCGTATCTAGTGGAGCATGTACTCGTTGAAGTTGTATACGTAGTGGAGCTATATCTCTTGTAACGAACCAGACACTGTTTGTAGTCTGAACATATCAGGACGGCCATTTGAGATATAGTTGGGATTACACCAGTACCATGCATAATATTATAAATACGTTCTTCAAATATGCACAAGACTGACAATGGGAAAGACGAATACTAAGAACGATCTCAGTAAGTATAAGGACACGTCAGTGGTGTAGCAGTAATATCTGGTGGCTACTTAGTGGTCTTCGGTGTTCTTCCTTATACCGTAGATAGAAAACTGTTTTCGGATAAGTTTTCGTTATTCAGCTGCCCACAAAATCAGGAATGTTTGTTAGGAATGGCGTCCTAACACAATGTCATACCTGCTGTAGTGAGCCACAGGTGTGATGTAGTTTCACCTTCACTGCTAAGAAATACATATTTTGTCAGCTGTTGTTTTGAATTAGCCTGTTCGGAGAGATGACACTAACCAACGCTAGTGTAAGTGATCTGTCTCGTAACCTCCAATCTACAAGGCACAGATATACACAGGCACAGATATACACAGGCACAGATATACACAGGCACAGATATACACAGGCACAGATATACACAGGCATCATGTGTTACATGCCGAGCCGATAACTACGGATGTAAAACCTAATAGTTACTAACACACCTCCACCTATGCACCTTGTGGGTGTGTCTTTGGCCTGAATATGTCTCTCGCTACTGGGGACGATCTCGAAATGTATGAGTTGACCACTAATTGTAAGTTATGCCCCATCATCACTTCGACTTCGTACACTGTAGTACTAGGTACACAAACATGTCTAACGTTCCACAGGAGCATATTTCAAGCCGGGGAACTATATTCTATTACCTACAGTCAGTGTGATCCATCAGCGCCTGGGAGATTGTCAGCTATGAAACGTGTCTCTGAAACAAGGTGATGAACCCAGCTCGGGACGCTATTTTTAGTGAGATCTAAAGGCTAGGATGAATCATTGATTAGCGGGCCCAGTTACAGAGGGTCTATGTGTCTGCAATTAGTCGTTTCTTTCGGAAGTTATTCCAGGATTACAGATTGGCTTCGGGTGAGGTGAGGAGGGACGCTAAAGTACTACAGATTGGCTTTTGGTGAAGTTTTAGTAGTACAGCCTTTGGGTGAGACTGTAGTACTATACACATTGGCTTTGGGTGAGGTTGTAGTACTTCACATGGATTTTGGATGATGCTACATTACTACATATTGGTTTGGGGTGAGAGTTTAGTACTACAGATTGGCTTGGGGTGACACTAAAGTACTGTGGGTAACGTCGGATTGCGACATATTAGCACTGAGTGAGGCAATACTACTACACGTTGGTTCTAGGTGAGTCTATAGTACTACATATTGGAGGTGAACAGGGAGCCTACTACAAATTACATTTGAATGCAGAGAGAGGAGAGGCTAGCGAGTCTATTCAGGGTGGTGACATGAGCCTGACTTTTAAGGGTAGCGAAGTTGTTGAACAAGGTGGCATCTTATCGAGCTATCGCCACGACACACACCAACTAGATACCAATTGCCTTTCTGGTTTAATCAAGACATGCCGTCAAATTCACTTCTAAATGCCAAATTGGCTGCTCATTTCTAACTTTGATACTTATCCGTTGGATCGAAGACGAGACCTGGAAATGAAATATCTGGCTACGCGCCCCAGACGCGGCGGAAGTGTTCATGACGTGAAGGTAACGACTAGATGGAAGATCCACGTGAAGGTAACGGCTAGATGGAATATCTAAGTAGAAGTAACGGCTAGATGGAAGATCCACTTGAAGGTAACGACTAGATGGAAGATCTAAGTAGAAGTAACGGCTAGATGGAAGATCCACGTGAAGGTAACGGCTAGATGGAAGATCCACGTGAAGGTAACGGCTAGATGGAAGATCCACGTGAAGGTAACGGCTAGATGGAAGAGCCACGTGAAGGTAACGGCTAGATGGAAGAGCCACGTGAAGGTAACGGCTAGATGGGAGATCCTAAGAAAGTAACGGCAGGAACAGCTGGGCCACATTCCACATACGACAACATTCCGGACTTATTATTAATTGAGGAATCATTTGTCCAATCTCAGCCAATTCGACAAAATCATTAATTTAGCCATGTTTTGCTTATCTGGTCAGCATCAGAGTCCCTGTTGTTGCTATTACTTGCACTAAAGAACATCACATCATGAGTAGCAGTGATTAATGAGGTGAAATTATCTTGCGTCTTCTAATTATCGTTGTTCGCATAATGGTTTAGATAATATTCGTATTATTGCAAGCATTCCCTCTACGTTACTATAGTGAGGATCAGATTATGTGCATTCTATCATCCTCCGTGCTGCAAGAGATAAAGACAATCAAACTTCTTTCGCCGAAGACTGATATTCTTAAGTCGTTATCATGGCCTCGAAATTTAGCTATCAAATATCGCATTAACTTTTATTCCCGATAAAAAAAAAGACAATCTCGGTGGTACAAGCAGTAAATACAATCAAACTTATTTCGCTGAACGAAAATTCGTCGAGGCCACGTTAAACACACATATCCCTCTAAAGTGGGTAACATTAATGGTGTTTGCAGATTTCATCTACAGTAGCCAATGCATGATATAACTGTCCTATTATCTCCACTATGCCCCGTAGATAATACACAATTGCTGTGACTTCTGCAAATTTCGATCTGCGTGTTTGCGGTATATGCGCCATTAGCCATCCACCAATTCGTGCCAGCTGCACATTACGCAACACCACGTCGATCTGTAAATAGATCGCCAAACTTCCTATCAGAAACTTGTATATAATCTGCTTATCAGTTCATTGTACATATAGCGACTGATTTGAGGATACATTTCTATAATACACTTCTCTACAATTGTGTACGACTTTGGTGATGGACATCGAGAGTTAGAAATCAGCCGACACCATCAGCTCACAGCGTTTGCAATAATTGTTTGCAGATGGCACATATTGGAAATTGCGCTTCAACACATACAAGGAGAATACATTCATTAAGATTACATGCCAGGTACTGGCTTAACGTGTGATAAGTCTATTAATAATTTATTTGTATGAGAATTTGATACCAGACGTAATAATATACACATAGCATAGATCATCTACGTGGTGACATATATAGTTTATTTATATATTCAGTCTGTTTCTGTCCAGCGATCTTCCTGGATTTAACCAGTGAGCGTGTCCATAGATTTATTGGTGGGCCATTACGCTCATCCGCATTGTCAAATTGTTATAACATTTGATTTATTAAATTCAACTTTGGCAAAAGTATAGTTTGATAAATCAAATTTGATAAGAATATTTTTAAAACAATACTAAATCCAACACTACTGGATACATTACATTAACTCAAAGAGATAATGTTTAACTATACATGTACACTTCTTAAAGCGCGGCCATACTATTAAAATGTGTTTGACAAACTCGACTTTGTAAAATATATTTGACAATGCGGACGCAATACTTTGACAAACGCTCTGTAATGATTACATTTTAAACTTTCAGTTTGACACACTCAGTATTTTGAGCGTGAAATGTAGATGGTAGAGAAATCATAAAAAAATGTCATATTCAAATACACACTACGCTGACTGGTTGAATTTAAGGCAAGTTTGTCAAACTTGGAAACATTTATAGGACGGTGCTATATATATTCTATGAAAATAATTTGCCAGAAAGTTTCAAATGTAACCATTACAGAATGTTTGTCAAAGTCTTCCGTCCGCATTGTTAAATTTATTTGTCAAAGTCGAGTTTGTCAAACACAATTTAATAGTGTGGCCGCGCTATAAGAAGTGTAAATGCATAGTTAAAACTGATCTCTTTGCGTTAATGGAATTTATCCAGTATTGTTGGATTTAGTATTGTTTTTAAACTATTCTACACCGGATATTACAATTTACAGCCATATTATACATTTAGAACAATGTACAAGTGTTTTTCGTGTAAATGTATTACTTGATTACATTTGAAAAACCCTCGGCACCATTGAAAAATATTTATAACATTGAAATTGATTTTCCTTTTGCTATCGAGTTAAAACATCATTAAATTAATCAGTAATTTGCATTTATACAAGGTGATTACTTTCCACGGTTACCATATACAACGAACTGAGATCACGTGCAGATTTCCGACTAAATTTAATTTTCACAAACCAAAGTTTGATTATAAATACTCCGTTGTTGTCGATGGGTACTCTTGGTGCCAAGAGACAATTAATGTTAAATAAAGACAATTCGTAATCCATGTTGTAATGAATCAGCAAAACTCACATGGAGGTCTATCCGTGACGTTCTACTCTCCTGTTATCAATAACGTACATGTACATTCTTATAGAGCATAACTATTGAACTAGCTATAGTCTCTGCGGATAAAGCAACCCCGCACCAGTGTATACAACTATACTTGCAATGACTAAGCTTTGAACATATATAACTTAACAACAAAACAAAACAAAACAAAACTACGCACATAATCCTATACGTGTCAAACACCCCACGCTAAAAAAATATCTATCTTAGCTTTATATAAATGTGGCTCTCTGTAGATATAAATAGACCCAGGTAGATATAGTGAACCATCTATTTCCGGGAGCCGTCGCTGTTCTAACTTCTGTTTCCACTGTATATTCCATGAACAGCAAAATTACATTTTGTTTACAATGTTTACTAATGACATACATGACAACTTTACTAAGACCTTGCGCACAAACACCGCTACTGTTACTGGTAATCAAATTATATTACATAATTGTAATACTATGTAGAATATAGAAGGCTTGATGTAATGTGTTTGATCGCCTTGGGTTGTTTAATAAGTTAGTAGATAACAACACGTATGCAAAGTTTGTGAATGTGTGGCTTTATGTACGAGAGAGGATATGTGTATGTACATGCGTATATATGTGTACATGCATGTGCGCATACATGCGTAGGTTTCAATTACGACCATGCATATTTCGCAAAAGCAGATTACAAGGTCTTAGTGTTTTAGTGTTGCTTTGACTTTAACGGGAGGTATATGCGGTTGATTGTATGCTGCACATATATATATATATATAGTTGTTGAACCTCAT
>JAUTBX010150291.1:0-17536 GCA_032361465.1 Lepetodrilus tevnianus
TGGTGGTGGTGTTGGTGGTGGTGGTGGTGGTGGTGGTGGTGGTGGTGTTGGTGGTGGTGGTGGTGGTGTTGGTGGTGGTGGTGGTGGTGGTGGTGAACTATTATCGACACGATACACGTTCTCATGCACACGCTGTAATACAGATACATGTACATTACTTACAATTATAATTACAATACAACACAATACAACACAATTACTCTGCATTATAGAATATAACCTCAGACTGCATGGGAATGAAGGTTGGAAATGCAGATATTAAACATCTACATGTAGTCACCAGCAGAGTCAACGCTAATCTAACCCGAACAGTAGCAGGAGCTTCTCAATACAAATATAATCAATATCTATAACAATGCAAAAGTAATACCCTTTTATTGAAAGTTTTTCTTTAGATAAAAGAAAAAATAATTAGAACAAAAAACTATCTCGACGTGTGATTCCTGTAGTGAAACAATCTCTGGATGATAATCAAGACGTTATCAAGCACGGCTTGCTTTGACTTCAGCTATATTGTTGACAGCCACAGGCCACACGTCGTGCTCGGCGATCATCCATCATAAGTGGTTTGGAAAATAGTATTTGATATGCAGCATCATGTGATTCAATGTCGTGTACATGGCAAGTTTTTACATGTATCTTGTAGATATATGTGGAGATGACGACTTGCGGCATCGTGGCCTTTCCGTCATGGTATGTCCACCTACTTCCGGTCCACATGTCTGACTTCCGGTCCATCTGGCTTGACACTTGATCGTTTGTCACGTGACCTGGCGGTATACCATGCAGGTAACTTCCTCATAGAGCCGCCTTGTTTATGTTTATGTATTACTCTGACTAACCTTTGCTCTTTACAGCAGCAGCGTTACGTACTGCTCACTGAACTCCAGTTCTGGAGAAACACAACCATCCGTTATCGTCCACGGTCTTCTGACCATTCCACGGCCTCGTCAAATCGTAATGTTTTCATGCAGTTGTTTCATAACGTAAACTGTAATTTCGACATATGACGGTTTCCGCCATTCGTGAATAGGCCTTCTCTATGACATGTATATTCGAGATACTTCCTCAACTAATCACAGACGACGATGCAGACCCCGTTAAGAATAAATGAATACAATATCATAATAAGGCATTTATTAGTGAGTTCATTCCAAAACTATAACTATTGGGGCCTATTCTTAAAACTTCTTACGAACTTCTTAGCCTAAGAACAGTTCGTAGCCATACTATAATAATCGTTAAGAACTGTTCGTAGGTTAAGATGTTCGTACGAACGTTTCGAGAATAGGTACCCTGGCGTGCTAGCGATGCTGAGTTGACGATTACGGAACTGTAGTCTTGGGATATATCTGCTTATATAGCATGCAGACTTACAGTTCCAGCCTTACACTGGCCGCCCCGAGTACTGTCTAGTATGACACCACCTTTATATTCCGTTAGTTCAGCTCATTATTAAGCAGTCCTCAGAGATCCGCAAACTGTGGACTATAGATTTGTATTGCCTTCAACTAGTGAATAATTTGGTCACAATCAGAACTTCTCTGATGGTACTTTGCATTCTAGACAACTAAATGTTTAAGATATTCACATTGTAGGTGTACAGTCTGTCAGAGGTGACCTACTAGTACTAACATCCATCCGTTATTAGTAAATAAGAAGTCATGATTCGATAAATTTAGGATGTTAAACACTTCTCAGTTTGACCAAGTGGCGCGATTCCATTCCAAGTCCAGCTATGGTGTCATCGTCACTATATTATCTGCATACACATAAACTGTAGCTAATTAATTCAGTTATCAGTCAATGTAGAATGGATGCAAATGTTTTAGGTTTGGTGGTTGAAGTGACTATACCTAAAACTGCTATACTTAAATAGTATTTGTTTTACGGAGTTAAACAATTATCAAAGCTAACTCTGAAGCGATGTATCGCGTAACTATCGTCACAGTTTGATATCTCACCATACACTTCTTGACCGTCCACGAGCTGGGTGTCCACTCCTTTCTGTGTTCGAATCCACTGTCGTCCCACCTTCATGACGTGCTGTTACGGTTCACTCTGCTGTATTCCCCCCGGTGACCCCCCGCTCTGCTGTATTCCCCCTGGTGACCCCCCGCTCTGCTGTATTCCCCCTGGTGACCCCCCGCTCTGGTGCAACCAGACGCGTACACTGGCCATCTTTATTCAACACGAAAGGTCAGATTGGCTAGGATAGATGACCACACGTGGCTGCAGTGACGCCATATCCACGGCCAGCGTTCAGACAAGATTCCATGAATATTCCAACCGTTTCCACCGAGAACAGATAGCAAGAGAAGGCGTTTCACTCGGAGAAGCGTTTGCACAGCCCAGTGCCACTCTCTGGAGACATGGACTTGCTACATCCCTGTTTGAGCATCAATTATCTGATGTGTTCCACGGCGAGAGGTGCAACACTACACACCCGAGCCATCGGCTCCCAGTGTCACTGTCAGCTTAGACCTCGACATTAATACAGTAAACGAATTTATTCTGAAAGGATGAAGACCGTTATTATTTTTGATTGTTTTGCAAAGTACAATCCACTAGAAAGAGGAGTCGGGGCAATATCAGAATGGAAACACAGTGCCCCGGGATCCAGCTACGTCATGCTTTACTATCAGCTTAATGAAGTAGCTGCATGTACGTATAATGTGTCTCAAATATCGCACGATTCCAAGGGTCAAATCAGCAAGTCCGGTCACGATCTAAGTATAAACTGTAATCAGATTCAACGAGATGTAGCTTAATGTCCAGCCCCGTCCAGCGCACAGGGAACTTCAACATGCACGTAGATAGTCCGGCCACTTAGAGTAATAATTCCCCAGTAAATAGCAGACACATCATGCTTATACTAAGCCGTTAGAAGTACCGACTCTGCGACGTGTCTGTTTCCACCAACACTGCCAGCGACATTGCACCTCCACATGCTTCTCTAGCCTGTTCTTTAGTCAACTACGTCCTTCAAATGTATGGAGTAGAGTAATCTCCCTTTAGTACACTAGTTCAATATGCACTCTAAATGTTCGTGTCCCAAGTGCGGGACAGTGGAAGCCGGAACAGTTATTTTCAGATAGTTTGTTATTTGATGGTTAACTAACATGGCTACACAATGTCTTGTCAGAAAGACACGCACATTTGAACTATCGAAGTATCTTGATTAGCTATTATTTTCAGGTTAGTTGTTTCCATATATACCATCACGTAGTATGCATGCCACCGGTCCCGAACAATATTACTATGCTATCAAGTAACGCAGAACATATTAACACATGTTGATCATAGCAAGTACACCAGCTCGCTGTCCCACCTGCATTTCAATGGCGACGACGTGCTGGAAGATTCCACGGATTCCAAATTCATATCTACTATTATCTAGGCAGCGTCGCAGAAACCTACCTGTAAACTACAGTGTACACAGTTCATAGTTAAACGATTGCACCGGACATAACGGTCAGTCCATCGTGATATTACTACAGGAAGAAAACGTCCGGGAAAACTTCCGGATGGGAGCTTCCGAGATACTTCTTCATACCCTTCAACATCCACAGGTCTCAGAGTCAGCCCTGGTGCTGTACATTACTTAGCCGTGGAATCCAGAGAGTAGACAATGGACTTGTGTCGCAGGTGAAGTCGGAAGTCACACCTTCACAGAGTAATGGGAGAACTTACAACGGCGACAGTGCAGTGACGGCTACTTATTACGTTACTCGTCCAGCAGTCATCAGCTATTGTCATCGCAGTCTGTTAATACTTGAAAGGCGACTCTCCAGCGCTTGCAGTGTTTACATGGAGTTTGATTGATGTTGGAAAGCGCGGTGACAAAGCCATCAGCGACGCCGGAATTACGTTCAAGTGTCGTCACTCGTAACATTAATTATTAAGGCGTGTCACCGCGGCTATGTTCGCTTAACACTTATGATTGCACCCTCGTGGATGAGCTATATTTTAGATAACTAATACTGTATACACAACCTCACCTGAAGAAACCTTTACTAATTATGGCGTACGTTAATGACATTTTCTAATACGACTTACGTACTCAGTTGTTTATGTGTTTGCATAATGATGAATATTTACTTTAGAATTGTATTGTCAATACATCAATAGTGTCAGTTAAGATACACCTTATCAACAATTAACGAGGAGACTATATTTAATAGTAATGTCTGCCGGGTATTTATCATCCTCCAATCAAATCCCTGTCCAATTCCATGTTTATCCGCGAGTACATTGGCATGAGAAGACATCAACCCTTGCTCTCATTTACAGACATTAATTCAAGGTCAGCAGTGCTGCCATCTGATTAGCATGTTCCCAAGGGAGATAACTCACCTCTGTCTGTCATACTAAAACAAATGCTTTTTCAAAGGCATCGAGGTGCATTAAGAGAACCTCGGAGAGGAAGATCTCCGCTTTATCACAGTCGGAGGAGATAAGGCGGAGTAATCTGAAGGAATGCACGTCAGGCGGGGAGGAAGAGGTCTGAACTCGACCCCGGAATGAAGTCTTCAGTCTTGATCAGGCCAACACAATCCAGAGGTGCGCTATCTGGCGTGAAGACACGGCATTGGCCACGGTTGACCCTGGGTCACGACGATGAAAGGTCGTACGTTATGGTGTCAGAGTGGATCTAAATAAAGCACGTGTCGAAGAACTTCCTCAAACGAGCACGCGAGACTGAAATGGATGTTCACTATAGTATAGACTGTCTTCAGTGACGTGATCCTAACGTCATGTTGCTATTTGTGTCTTTCCTCCTACTAATAGACTACATGTAGGCCTACACATCTTTTTCACCCACGAAACACATAAACTATAGCCATCCCCATGTAATGCGAATTTACCAAAACTAATTCTTGCATTTTCCTCTACAACATTACAGTGGAATCAAGTTATTCCTATTGTTATGTATGACAATTCTATTTGAAAACCCCCACTTGAAATAGACATGTTTCACAAGATATAGAAGTGGAACACGCCCTATATATCTGAAGCTCTCCATATCACCGTAGCAAGGAGCGAGGGTTATCACTTTTACCCTCACACATCACTCCGCGGAGATTGCCGGTAGCACGGAAACATATGGAGAATATTTGCTTCACTGAACAGACCTAGCTTGTTAAAATTATCTTTGAGTTGACGTCAGGTAATCTATAGCTACCTACCATGATTTAGACGCCGTGTTCTATCTCTACTGTAATTTCTATGTTTATCAACTGTGTCTGCTTTACACTGCAGAATGCAATACAGATACACATACATAGTAAGGTAGGACCTACACCTTAACATATTTTGCCAAATTCTAAATGCGTATTTTTAGCCTGAATGTTGAAAGCATATCTACTGCCGTCAGCCAGTAGACAGAACAGTCACTGTATGCTGAGTACATCCGTACGCCGCACAGAACTCTAATGTACATCACTTTATTATATGATAGCCTTCTCTACAATGAACCTATCTGAGACTTATATATCTGAATGCAGACTTGGTTTGTAAGTAGACTGAACAAAATAACCGCAACCAACTGGTTTAATGATCTGTTTGACCATGACTACTGATTGATAGTATCCTGAGTTCTTCACACACGGTGAATACAAAGCGGACATTTATGATATACCCTTTTATCGGTCTTCTCACAGCACTTGTTATAAGTTTCGTCTAATACGGTATTTCTATGGTAAGACATCATTAAGAGATATCAGAAACTGTAGCAATTCAAGTTTGTTCGCCTGTGGTGCCATTCCTTATTCTAATCAAAGAGTAGGCCTACGCATTTATATTTTATACACACTAGTCGCCCACGAAATAGATCTCAGTCATCCGTTGTGTATACAGTAGCTCTCGGGGAGATACGATTACGCCAGTTCCACGTAGATAGCAATATGGGAAAGGATCTTAAATATGACATTATCTTGCCAGCACTGGGTTTGGTTAGCCGGTGTTTGATGTCTCTGACTTTTCATCCTAGTGTAGGCGTGTTGTGATACCAGAACAGGGTTATCGTGCTTTAAGCGTCTGGTCTTTGGCCCAATCTCAAATGGACCAGCACGAGATACTGTGAGATAAGCCTGATCTCAAGTTACCAATGAGGAAACACCACTGCGCCATCATGTGTGAGATAGACAGCAACAGATTCAACGGTGCTCCGAGACCAGCCTGGCTTACTGTGCGCGTGTGGCAGGGGCAGATAACGCATACGCCAGCTATCGTGTTCCCAAGTACGTCTGTTCGGTGTCAGGTACAACTCTATAGATGCTTCTCTATGTTTATTTGGACTCATTCGGAAACAAAACACCCTATGGCGATGTCAGTCGTTGACTCTGAAAAATAGATTCGAACTTATGTTCTCAACTTCCGCTGCATTCCTTAGTAACCATTGACGCCGTTGCCGTGATGTCAAAATATACAAACAAGCTCAAACACGATTGAGATTATTGCCAGTATCCACCATAATCACGCTGCTTATTGACATGAAGGGAGCACGCTTAGCTGGTCCGTGGGGGGCAACATCTTCTAGATCCAGACTCCGTGACTGCTCGCTCACTAGCTACATCTCTGACTAGTGACGGACATATCTGACTAGTGACGTACATCTCTGACTAGTGACGTACATCTCTGACTAGTGACGTACATCTCTGACTAGTGACGGACATCTCTGACTAGTGACGGACATATCTGACTAATGACGTACATCTCTGACTAATGACGTACATCTCTGACTAGTGACGTACATCTCTGACTAGTGACGTACATCTCTGACTAGTGACGGACATCTCTGACTAGTGACGTACATCTCTGACTAGTGACGGACATATCTGACTAATGACGTACGTTTACTTGGTTACTTGATTTGGGAGTTAGTTGATTCGGTGGAATGTATTTAGGTTGGTTTCGGTGGCTGGCTCCTACAGATTGATAGACAGGCGAACAGACGAACAGATAGATAGATATCCGAGCGTTCACTACATTCACTACTACTATGCGTATCTTTGAGCGTATTCATTTCAAATTTCAAACACTCGACCAACCCTAGAGGGATGAAATTAGCCAATGACCAAACACTCATGATGATACGAGTAGGCCTACCCTCATTGGCTAATTTCATCATGCGACCGTTACCCTTGGGTAGGTTGAGTGTTGAATCGAATACACTTCTTCAGTCACAGACAGTCAGACAGACAACCGGACGGACGGACGTTTCCCACATAAGACTGAGAGTGTACGCGTCATTTAGTCACATAATGCTATCTGGTCGCGCACGTTGGCAACAAAACAACATTAACTGATACCGTACACACATTATTTTCATTATTGTTGTTGGCTACCTGCGTGTACGTGTCGAACTACCGATACACAATAGTAGCCTACTTCAAGACGCGCATGCATAACCAGTTCAACGGCATAAAGTCAACAATCTGTGCGCAATATTTCTGGTATGAAAAGCACGTGTAGGCCTAGTAAGCTGTCACGTTTGTGTTTGAAGCATGCCGATCTGGCGAGGAGAATTCGGAATGGAATTTATGGTTTGACAGGAACATGGTCACCATCAAATTCCGAGCATGCGCAGAAAAGACAATAGGGACAGTTTCCTCGTGTTGACATACTTTAGTACACCCGGGAACCAATATGTTCGCCAGTCCACCAATATGTTCGCCAGTCCACCAATATGTTCGCCAGTCCACCAACTAAATGCGGTTTTTCCAAACACCCGTCTTCTTCTCACCTCGTCTCCAATTTCTGTCAACATACTCCAAGCGGCTGCAATGCTACGAAACCAGATTTACTACAGATGAGCTGATTTCCTAGTCCTCCTTCCAAGCCCTCCTTCCAAGCGTTACCCTGTCGACAGAGTGTGAAGGATGCTCACATCAGAGGCGAGGAGTCTAAATCTATCTGCCCTTGGACCAACGTTTGCCGAGCTCAGTATAAATAACTAAAACCATTAGCGGTATCCTCATTACCAGGAATGGGGGTGTTACATCTACAGCCTAGATAGACATGCACAGTGCACGCAAACAAACACACACACACTCACGAACAGCCAGCACTGAGCACTCCGCCACCAGAAATACATACATTATCTTAATAACACACAGCAGTGATATACGACGCAGACGTAGAGTGCGACTGAGACGGAACTATGCACAGAATGTAAACACTAGTCCATACAGTTGCACATAGAGGTGAGCCACTGCTCACTGCGCTACCACACTGATGTAATACGTCTGTTCATTGCATGTAATACTAATGTCAGTCATGTATATACATGTGTACAATGTATACTGATATATAATTCATAGTATTATATGAACTCTCTGTATATTAACATGCTGCAATTTCTAAATGTGTGTTAAAGTTGATCACTAGTCTATGTTTAACACCTACGGAATTTATAACGAACATCTTCCATGTATAATAATTATTATGTTATTAAGAATCTGCACGTATGGCTGTAAGTCCACTAGGATGAAGAATGCCGCCATAGTTGTGGAGTTTATCTCTGGTGCACGTTTATAATGACTAAATAGAGAGATGTATACATCAACAAACTGAACCATCTTCAAGAAGGCAGAGGTAGCAGTGTGTTACATTGCCATTGACGATGACGACATGCGTATCCAGTCCAGACTGTATGTGAATACAACAATTACATATTTACATGTCATTTAATGAACATCCAAAAAGAACACCGATACCATGTATGTAATCCCAGACAAGACAGCCAGCAGTAGTGAGCTACACGTCCAGTATACAGGCCACGAGAGACGTGTTACCACACACACCATGCATACACTGGGACATCCCATATCTAAGCATACTCAAACCTACAAGGGCAATTCCATATCAGAGGCTTCGCTTTGTCAGACGTTGATACGTGTGGGAAGTGACCCGTACTTCAAGAGATGTGACCCTTAGACACATTCTGATAGTTACGTGATGTTTACAGAATAGATAAAGATAGTATGCCCACATGTAATTATACAGACATGTGTGATGTGCGCTTAGAGCTGAACACACTGCCACTGAAGAGACTTGACCTGATGCCTCCTACAATCAACACGTTGCAGACTACTTGCATAGAACACTCGCTTAGAATACGAACTGTTTGCTATCTAAGTCATACGACTGACAGAAACATATCATAGTGTATTCATCTTAGTGTATTACTTGTATGTCAAGTATCGCAGGCGGACCTTCACGTGTAAACAGTAAACACACACGAACGCAGACGTTACAGCCACGTGGACAAGCACACTGAACTGCTGACTTCATTTTAGTCACTTACTTTTGCTATCAATAAATTAAAGTTTCGAAATTGCAACAAGGTGAATATTGCGAGAGCATCCTCGCTTTATTATTATTGAGGTATATTATGAACAGTAGCGCACATCTCCAAATTTGCATACGTTACTGTACGTTTCTTGTCTCGAATACAGACTCGAAACCTTTGTAAGTTTGCACGTACACTTTAGCTATTATATTCAGCATTTTGGAATTCCAACCAATTCCACAGTCTACCATATCTATATGCTAACACCGCTATTATGCATTGTATCGGTACGCTGATATCGCTATCTTCTGTCAGATGGTATATCCCTATGCGAATACTATGAGACGTATCGTTACGTCGCTTGCTCGATACCGCGTTGGACTTGTCACGTCGCTGCCTGCATACCGTCAGAACGTGTACCTTATCAGCCCATTATTTATGAAGTCAATCACTTGACATTTAAACGTCATATAAATGGCAATAATCGCTGTTCCAGCTGAGATAACAAATACCACATTCCCTACATTCCACGCTCATATTTCCTTCTTCCCTTTCTACACAATCGGCTGGGTATTACTTTCAGATACATCACAGTCTGACACAGCGTTGATGCCACGTTCAGGACCCGGATGTGTTCACACGACTCGCCAGCTTGCTCCGTCGGGAGATACGTTACAGAATACCAAGAATACACATCGAGCCATACATACACGTATAATTCCACAGTGTTTACATTATACTACGTATGTATCTGTCTCCACGTGAGGCGGGGCTTGTTCTCTGACCTTGAGACTGCCCCTGGTGACAATAACACCAATGCACGTGTGTGAGAGCGATGTGTATGCACGTGACTATGACCCTGGTGCCGACCTCTGTACACACACCTACTGTAGGCTGGCATTCCTGAGCTTCTACATGTATTCATGCTCCCGTGTACCATTGTTGTGTATCAGATGGCTAGGAAAAGCAGCTAGAGTAGAGATTGGAAACTGAATGGACAGGGGCGCGCCTTAATTCTTAACGGTGATCATTCCCTGGCTTTACTTGCACACTGCTGTACGCCGCGGTTGGAACACAACCTTTACAAACATGATAGTGCGATGTTATGTTATTAATATACAATTTAGAAATCTAAGCGCCGGATGCAAGTAGATGATCAATCTAGATAAACACGCGGTAAAGTGCGCGTGATATAGATATATATGTATCTGGAAGAAGGGCGAGGCACACGAATACACGGAGCAGCAGATAAGTAGCACATGGACAGACTCGAACTTGTCCTAGGAACACGTACACTGGCTTCGAACTTGTCCTAGGAACACGTACACTGGCTTCGAACAGTGCCTGAATGTTAATAACTTTATTAGCATGTGCGTCTTGAAGCCACACCATCAGCGGCGTGGTATACGTATTATTTCACAGTCTGTGGTGCCAGCTGGTACTGGCTTCTTCACGGATTCATCACCGGCACTATTCCGCACGGACAGGGAATATTTACATACAAATGCCAGCCAGCCCCCTCCGGTAGCGTCCGTGCCATGTACCTCCGCAAAAACAACATTGCTATTAGATGAATGAGTTGGATTGCGACGTGGATTTGATTCTGAGTGCTTGTAGATAACAACGTGGTCCTACGCCAAATGCTACTCATCGAGTGAAACCATCCCTACAGGGCGTGCTTGCTTGTAGTCACGATGTCACTATTATATGACGGTATATCTGCAAAGACATGGAACATACTGCACGCCAATGAATGCCATTTTGATGGAATCGTATTTGAAATGGCAATGCAGATCTAACAAAAGCTGAACATGAAAACATATTTACTGCTATATAACTGCATAACACATCCAAGCTCCAAGCATTTTACATAAATAGTTAACACAATAATTCCTTATAATCAGTAAATACAGCTTTATAAATAAACAAGCTCTCGCCGCAGCTCTGGAAGTCTAGATAAGATAACTGAAATTATAAGCAAGCTTTCGCCGCAGCACTGGAAGTCAAGATAGGATAACTGAAATTATAAGCAAGCTCTCGCCGCAGCTCTGGAAGTCAAGATAGAATAACTGAAATTATAAGCAAACTCTCGCCGCAGCTCTGGAAGTCTAGATAGGATAACTGATATAACCAAGCTCTCGCGGCAGCTCTGGAAGATAAGATAGGCTAACTGATATAAACAAGCTCTCGCCGCAGCTCGTAATGAAAGCTCTGTACACAGCTTCCACAATTAGACGAAACCCAGTCAATGCATAAAAGGGGATAATGAGGGATTACAGACAATTATTAACTAATCTAATAGATGCAGATTAGAGGTATCTATCAGGGCTGGGCTTGCCCTCTATTGCTCTATATGATTAGAAATATCGAACCATTGGTCATGTGTTGGTTGTCGCAGGCGGTGTTGCACACACACACACACACACACACACACACACACACACTAACAAACATAAACACACATACATACACACACACACACACACACACACACACACACAGAGACACACACAGACACACACAGACACACATACATACGAGGTATACTTAATTGATGTTCAAAACAGTGTTTGCTTGTTCAGAGGGTAGATTATATTGGCATTCATGTCCCACTTGATTCATACAGTCTGTTATCTAAACTGCACTTTTGAACCCCGCCAGTAAATGGGGTTGGTCTCGATATTGACATATGGTATCAGTAGATCCCCACAGACGCCGCTTGTATATCAGCCGCCTCTGGGTAGAATATCCATAACCCACGTCCCCTGGAAATCTGTCAAGGCCATTAGATCGCTTCCGGTCCGTAACCTCTAGAGGTCGGAGGTGGGGATATCAGGGATGTTTTCCTGCCCAAGCGATGTACCCGCAGTCGTGCTGACGATGCTTCTAGCTGATTCCCAAATCGCGGTTGTCAATATCCACGAGATTGCTTACATAAATGCCCGTGTAATCTCCGCCAGCACGTCATATCATCTCCGTATATTGCAGCAATGACGTCCGAGCTGTCAGCACACTATTGATACAAGAATCCAGTGATACCAATATATTAGTACGAGTGTCTGGTGCATACAGCCGTCATTAACCACAGGTTATACCATCCGCAGACTCGCTAGAAATAGCCTAGTCACCCAGAACTTATAATTAGGAAAAGTTGTAAACGCACGCGGTCGTCACGAGAACGGTATTCTCAACATGTCAATGTCAATGTAGCAGAATGACCGGGTGTCATGGTACTCGTAGCAGAATGACCGGGTGTCATGGTACTCGTAGCAGAATAACCGGGTGTCATGGTACTCGTAGCAGAATGGCCGGGTGTCATGGTACTCGTAGCAGAATGACCGGGTGTCATGGTACTCGTAGCAGAATGATCGGGGACATGAATGTCATGCACCTATTCAGACAATGTAGTTTCATAATTAATAAGTTGCATTTTGACATGTATGTGTATACTGTAATGTATTAAAACGCATCAAAATGATTTCTCTGTTGACACCCTTGGTACTAAGATTCCTGAAACCGACCATTTTGAATGTGAAGTGCATGGAAGTATCTGTTGCCAGTGTTGGCGACATGAAACCTTTTTATTTTCCTAATTTACATTGTCATGCAGTGACTATTTAAATGTGTGTGGTACACGTGACCACGAGTACCAGCTGTTGAGAGAGAACGGACTGTAGGATGACGCCATGTTACTGAAGGATGACGCCATGTTACTGGAGGATGACGCGATGTCACATCGTCCACACACGAAGACACCAGACAGCTGCTTGTCACTAATCCAGTGATGATGTCAACCTGCCAGAGACTTCAGAAAATCGGCAGCATACGTGTAACCATCCACTACTGGAACAACACGGTGTTGATATCATATATACCGTGATAACCTATATACCGTGATACCATATACCCTATACCATATATCGTGATATCCTATACTCAGTGACGTCACATTACTAGGAACATGGAGGAGCAGGTTCCAGGAACAACAACACGTGGAACAAGAACGTCCATCAGATCTCAAACCCGGCAACGTCGATTACGTCATCGAGGATTATTGGTTCCCACAGGAGCTGCACTGAGAGTTATGACATAGATTATTACAAGATTGGGCAATCCTACTAATCCTCGCGGGATGACGAATACAACATGACACTGTGTGGCAGCAATGGCGGATGTCTTACAGCCAACATAGACAGTGACGACATATACTACTCAAACTTTGCTAGGGATCACTACTAAGGGTAGAATTATAGTATAGTTCAATATGGGGTCATTGAATATTTGTTTTTCTTACAAAAACAAATGGTACGATCCTTAGCAAATTTTGAGTAGTATACATACTCGCATACGTATTGCTTGTACCGATAATACAGACATACAGCTTATGCCACATATAAGAGAGCTTGTAATAATGCTAACTATGTGGACGTATGCTTCCGGTAGATAAACCTATATATGCAGACATAGTATACCTTTCAACCCCACAGGGAACATACTTTAGAGTTCCTGCACACGAGAGTGAAGTCTATACTGAGCATGCGCACACGAGAGTGAAGTCTATACTGAACATGCGACGATGTAGCAACATCATACTCTCAACAAACCATATCAATAATTGATGGTAGGTATGGACTACGCACCACCTTTTTAAAGGTACTCCACATGATAGACACCCAACTACCCACCCTCCTCCCAGAATCCCGGCATGCACTGCGCGTGCACGCGATCCTCTGTACACCTTCGTGTGATTACGATGGCCACAATCTACACGACGGACATATGATTTATTAATGTTCCACTGGAAGAATACACCAACAACCAGAACAACCCAACAGACAACCAGAACGATCTAACAGCTGTGACTGCGTATGGTAATACGAAGCCATACACGCTGCTCCATACAGACATTCACGGGAATTAAAGATAAACATCAAAATATGTAGTTATTGTGTGTAATTATTAGATTAACTCTATTATCTCCGGGTGAGATGCACAGTTCAAGGGACGGCACTCTGGCGTATGGCTCTGTGAGTGACTAGAAACTACAGAACTACGCGCATGCGCAGTGGCGACATCCTGAGCTTCTAGAGCTGACTGTACGTTGCTCTACAGTGGAAGAAAAGTGTGTGTCAATTGAAAATAAAATGTAATTGCATTTCTCCGACATTTGAGATGATAATTTAGTTTAAACTTTGACGTATACAGTGCAGTGGGGGCAGACGCGCCGGGAAACAGTGAGCAGTGTTGGGGATAAGCTGGTCCAATGATGAGCCACTTACATGAACAGAAGTACGTTGTATTCAAACTTCCCGGAGTCTCTAATTTGTTTTAATGCAAATAATCGACCTGCCATTCGTCTTCGCCACACCAGGGCCGGTATTCACGAAAGGGTTTAAGTCAGTTTTTGCTATATATGTTGTCTTCAAAAACTTACTTAAACCCTTTCGTGAATACGGCTCCATGCTATATGGAGTGGGATTATGTAGACAGCCCCACACAACGTGCGACGAGTACATAATGACAATCCAAACTGAAGTCTTAGAACATTTCAAATAACGACGTGGATGTATGTTCGTGTCAGTATCTTAATACTCTGGATGTGTGGAACCCAGTTCATTCATCCAGTGGAACTCAGGTCTGCTAGGCGTCTGTACACTATCGGTATCTCGAGAGAATTGTATGTACCTTTCTTAAATGTCGAAACCATTACACTCGCCTCACACAGCAACGTGTCCAGTTGTAGTAATAGAGCTGATTGCGTCCACTACTGCATCTGCTCTGACAGTATGTGGGATTCTACTTTCCAAGTGTTACGGTAATTCTTGAATGTAAGACACGCTTGACCAGGCGCAGACTATTCATGTCGGCAATCAGACTCGGTAAGACTGCATTGTCAACTCGATTATCTCCCTTGTTAGTCACTGTCGTAGGCATGCATCCGCTAGGGATCTTCTTAACGTATCACACAATCGCCTTATCATGAATCATAATCATTAATACGCAGAACAACAACTGGTTACCTGATCTTGTTATTGAAACTGGAACCATATATCCCTAGTATATATTGGACTTTATTACCTCAAAGATTAAATTTCGATATTAATATATGTTATGGTATACTTGATTTATTCGCAATTTTAATTTCATTTATTGTAATATCGTAACATTATACTGAATGAATACATATATCAGTGGTCATGACTACAGGGCTAACATTACTGCTATCGATAACAAAGACACCACATTCTGACATTGTTATATGGTTAATAGAATTGAATACCGCTAACAGCATTTGGATCCAACATCAGTTAGATATACATTCGCTCGTTATGCTTCATAGTAAAATGGGGATGCATATAACAGCGGTAGATCCAACAGTTTGAGTTTGGCTAGCGTGAGTGGTAATAGCATGCACAATTATGGACATGTCACGCTTGCTAAGGTGGAAGACGGACGTTCAGATTTCATTCCATCAGATGTCTGCATGACATAAGCCCAAGGGACAACCAGATCGGTGGTGCAGCCCCGAGGGAATCCACGTGTAGCATTCATCTTATCATCAATGAACGCTCCACAGTCTTCCCGGGACATAACAGATGGCTTCTACATTGACATATGTCCGAGTTGAGAAATTACTTTGAGAATTTACATCAGGAAACAGAACATCACAGTTGCACACGATCGTAGAGGATTCGTGGCTACGTAGCTCTGCTCGGTTCTTCAATGGCCGGGAGCCCTGGGCCGGGGGCCGTGGGCCGCTTTTAAGAGCAATGGTCATGTCAGGGATGTACGGTTTTGTAGACTTAACTGGTCAAACGTTCACACATGATATACGCGTGGACTTCCCTGAAGGAACGCAACTGTTAAGACTCTCTTGTTATTGGAGATTTGAGAAACATCCTCCAGTAATCTATCCATGAGGATATTCCCAGAGGTGCCAGGCATGGTGTTTGATCATTCGAGTGAAAGTTCGCTTAATGTGAAGCAGGCTTTTATATGGGAATATCCACTATGGCTATCTTCATTGACTAGTAAACATACTTACAAGCTGCACCGTCAACTGAAAGGTCGCGTTAGATATTGTCTTTTCTCATTGAATCCAGCCTGGCAGAGTACATGGTGAGCTCTGAACAGTCGTTGCAGGATACGTTGAACATTGAACGAGTATAGATACATGCGAACAAATAGATATCAACTAATGCATATGTTATTGATAGTACCTGTACTTGTATAAACATGCACGAATTATGTATCACGCATTGTCATGTTAAGATCATTGCATGTTCAGGTAATTTTAATTAGAGAAAAAAACACCAAATATATTAGAGAATTACTCCCGATAGTTCATGTGCTCCTGGAAGATCATACGTACTATTATCTGAATGTTGTTGTGCTTTAGTATGCACTGCTGTCGACACAGATAGTTTTACAAAAATTCACACTGTTTCTTAATGTTTATATTAACTTGAAAACCTAACAACATGAAAGCAGCATAATTTTGTCTTTAGAATGCAACCACGTTTGGATTAACACTAGGCTGTATTAAATATAATATGTTTACGTATGAACTTAGTTCCTCATACAGTTTATGCATAGGACAGAAAAGGACATTCGCCAACAAGACACATTCAACTACACGAAATAATACGTCTTGCTGTCGAATGTCGTGTCCTGTGCTATGCTATGGAGAGGACTGACTACTAGTATTACAGATTGATCCGCTGGTCTGTTCACCATGACTAGCCCAACCAGCTACATGAGTACTAGTTATAGTTAGTAATGTACAAGCTATGTACAGTGTGCTAACCACAGCGTACTACTCATACTAGCGTACTAGCTACATTGTATTAGCCACTGTGTACTAACCACAGTGTACTAACCACAGTGTACTAACCACAGAGTACTGGCCGTAGTGTACTAGCCACTGTGTACTAGCCACCGTGTACTAGCCACAATGTACTATCACAGAGTACTAGCCACAGAGTACTAGCCACAGAGTACTAGCCACAGAGTACTAGCCACAGTGTACTAACCACAATGTACTAGCCACAGAGTACTAGCCGTAGTGTACTAGCCACATAGTACTAGCCGTAGTGTACTAGCCACTGTGTACTAGCCACCGTGTACTAGCCACAATGTACTAGCCACAGAGTACTAGCCACATAGTACTAGCCACAGAGTACTAGCCACAGTGTACTAACCACAATGTACTAGCCACAGAGTACTAGCCGTAGTGTACTA
>JAUTBX010150402.1:0-17528 GCA_032361465.1 Lepetodrilus tevnianus
TCTGAGTAGTCAGACTCTCCCAGACTAGTGTTCTGAGTAGTCAGATACTCCCAGACTAGTGTTCTGAGTAGTCAGACACTCCCAGACTAGTGTTCTGAGTAGCGTGTAGACTACCAGAGGAGTATTTTAGAATGGTATACAATAATAAGCACACTGTGTATGAGTATTTGTGAAGTAACAATGTAAGGTGTGGTTGACTCGATTATTACGTCATCTTCCTGGTATCAACATGCAGAGTGATGTACCATTGTTCTCAGATTACCTTCAAAGAAATGCACACATCATCATTTGTTTACATGGTTTATGAATGCACAACCGATGGCGCCAATTTTCTAACTTCCATAAAAGTGTAGTGTTTTAGCAAAAACTCTGTCTACATACCTACTAACACAGTTGAAACAATATTTCTATTATTATTATGCGAGAAAGAAAACATTGGAATGGGGCAATAAATTATTTTCATCTCTGAGGCAAACAAACACAGCGGAGCAGAGGTACACATGCCCAATGCATGCCCTAGAATTGTTTGGGTTGAAACCTGACCTCTTGGTGTTCCTAATGGTTATAACAGCTGTACAGGGCTCCAGCAAATGGCAGCATGACCCAGCCAGAAGAATGTGGCAATTAATAATAATTAGATTTCCATTGCATTAGGTAATAGATAAGAAGCTCTTGGTGTGTTGGATAGATGTCTTGGGGTGGGGGTGGGGGTAGGGACGGATGAGAGGGCAGGGACACATGTGGGGTTCATCGGTAGGGGTTCTGGATAGGAGGGGGCATATGGCTGTGTGTTTGCCTCTGTGGTGGCACTGCTTCACTGATGAAATGGAGACTTCCAAAAACATGCTAAGATCTGTCTCACAGAATTAATACTATTTATAATATTTATGGGTATCTTTTGTTCACAGATAAAAATACTATGAACTACTACAAACACAAACTTTTAAAAATAATTTGTATTGAAATTAAATTAGCATACATATACATTTTGTATCTGTGGTATGTATACATTAATACTTATATAGATTTATATGAATACGTTTGTTGGCATACACTATTTTACTACAGTATCTGGACGTATAATACCGTAGAACTGAGCTGGCAACATGTGAGTGTGTTTTAGACATGCTAGTCATACTTCTTTCACAGTTTCGCACATCATGGCTCATTTCCTCTCCTGTGCTTGTGTCTCAAGTGTACGTGGCAAAGTTTCCTGTTGTGAAGTAGTGCAGTGCTACGATGTCTCTCCCCGGGGCCACATGGAGTTGACTGCAGCCAGGACTCTGCTTCTTGCCTTGGAATCTCTCTGGATGTATTATGTTACAGCAGTCAAGCTGGATACCTCAACCATATGGCCTGGATTCCCTGCCAAGTATCTCCTTGTAACTTCTGGAGATCAATGCTACTATTGCCCTACTTCTTACCACAACAAAGAACAATATCACTCTCGGTGTTATACATGTTGATGATTTACATGTATGTTGACTTGTTTTTATTGGCATGCATGTTCTTGTGCATACAGCATATACCTGAATGTCTGAATAATTTGTGAATACACTGAAACAGAAAAGGAATTTTATTTTACGGTATTTGTATTGAGGAAACAATGTAAATTGCATTCTAAGTTTTTTATTTTTGATAAACTTATATAATATGTTTTCTTTTAAATCAATGATTGGGGGGATAGTTGATATATGTTTGAACTCAAAAGAATCCTGGACATTTACAAAACAGTAAACAATTGTGCTAAAGGAATGATCATATAAAGATGTTTTAAGTTTTATGAATGTTCATGCATGTCAGAGGGTGGACATGTGGTGACCATACCACCAGAATGACATACTTTGATTAGATGGAGCTTAGCTACACATTGTACATCTATATATCCACAGTTATCTCTCATAGTAGTAAAAGCTACTGAAGTGTAGTAAAACCAATATAAGTAAGGTAATTATGCAAGTACATTTGCTGTATTCTCAGCTTAAAGTGTAGGAACTGACAGGAGTTTGATGGATGCACTGCCCTGTGTGTTGGCATCTTGCCAAGTATAAATGCCAGCACCATGGGTTCATTCCTACTTCTTGGGAGACCTGCTAGCACTGTGGCAGATGGCTAGCATGTCTGTTGGTATTTACTGAGTGGGTCACCTTCCATGGGTGGAATTTATAATTTGTGGCAGTTGGTTAGTCTTCCAGTGTGGACATGCCAGCCTCCTCTGTCGTCAGATGTTCCTGGCACCAAGCATCCTTGTCTCATCAATCATATTGGGCAGGCTAACTTCCGAGAAGTTCCAGTTTTTGTGGCTTCTATACATGTACTACATTCAGACCCTGGTATACTTGTGGTTTTTTTAAAACCTGACCGGTAAGCGAAACAACCGGATCATCAGATCAATTATTCATCGATTTAAAGAGTATATACCATAGTAGCAAATCTGTATTGGTTGAAAGTTGACCGATAAGCAGAGAAACCGTGTTAACGGAGACCGTTATAAAGGGGTTTGACTGTACATGTCTATCTATCCCTTCTGAATTGCTAATCTAAAGATTTTATTTTGTTGTATTTGGTTCCATTACTGAAAGCAGCGTATTTCTTGGATATTAGAAAAAATGGAAAACAATAAATACAATAAATAAATGAGCTTAGCAGTATTATTGTAGCATATTGTAAACTTGTACAATTTCAGTAATGCATTTAAAGTGTACCAAACAGAAAGTTATAAACCAAAAAAGGATACATCTTGTAACAGTTGTCATTGGAACAGTTCATGCCAGATGATTATGTATGAGAAATGTGACTTGTAAATAATCATGAAATATCAGTCAGATTAAATTATTTTTTAATGGGTTTTGTACATTTAAATAACAAGCCTCCTATTTACACAGTAATGTGATTGCTTTCTGTTTATGCTGGTGATGATGATAATGTGCAACAACTGCTGCTCATCATTTCAAGTCATCTTGCACATAAACACAAGCTACTTGATTTTGGTATGTCAAGGATGGCATCTAAGAAAGGATGTATGTCTATGTCTAAGTGGGAAGTTAGAGAAAACTACCCAAAGAAATAGATGACTAGTATTGGTAGTGTGGTGAACCATTCCAGGATGTGGCACAGTGTATCAGCATTCAGGTATCGCCAGTTCTTCATCTGCAGCAGCCACATCTCTTCAAAAAATTAGGGTCATATGTCTTACTAGCTGCAGTTCTGTAGCTGTATGACGTCCCGTTTACTATGTTGCTATCTATTATGACGACCATATCAAAATAGTAAACGGGACGTCATAGAGCTACAGAACTGCAGCTAATGTCTTACTGGTACTTAATTGTATATTATTTCATTTCCGATTAATTTGATTATTGTGAGCTTCTTGAAATATATGGAAAAGCATGTCAATCCTTATGGAAAACAAATATTATTTAAGAGGTTATTTAATTTTCTCCAACTTTTTCTCAGGCACGGCCGAAAGGTGAGGGTCTGACGCCATACCAGGGCAAGAAGCGGTGTTTCGGGGAGTACAAGTGTCCCAAGTGTAAGCGCAAGTGGATGAGCGGCAACAGTTGGGCCAACATGGGCCAGGAGTGCATCAAGTGTCACATCAACGTCTACCCACACAAGCAGGTGAGTCTCGCCTCTCTCGCCTCGCTAACCTCCCAATGCAGCTTGCTTTACCTCCTGGTTAAACCTCCGGTGACGGCTCTGGGTTTTCGTCATAACAATTATGATAACTTTCCAGGCCCCCGTTGCACGACACTCTTGTAGGCTACAACTATTGTAACATCAACTCTTTCTATTGTGGCAGGAGCCCAGTTACAACTATTGTAGCCCTACCTGCAAGAGCGTCGTACAACGGGGGCCAGATTAACTTGAAAACGTTGAGAATCCATAAATGCCACCAAATATAAAAATGTGTCATTCATTTGTTCCTTATTTTAAAATTACATTTGCATTGTTTTTGATATTATTATCCTCAATATGAACAACCATTATCAAACATTTTGTCTAGTCTATCATGTCTATATTTTGGATTCTGAGTTAATATTTTGTGGTTTTGTTTGAAATGTTACTGTTTACCTTTATAGCTTTTAACAGTTGTCAATAATTGTTTTTGCCGCCTAAACTACTAGTATGTAAATAATTATTTACATTCTATAAAGACATGACGCCTTTCCTAAAGAACTAAAATTTGTTGTTCTTTGTTTTCTATCAACTGCTGTGTGAAATCCGTTACTGTATACTATTTCTAATGAGACTAAATGATAACTAACAATACAACCGAGTACTGTGTTTTGAATTGGTATGTATTCCAATATCATTCATATCCTATCCTATACACTTATAGTTTGAAAAGCATGGGAGTTCAGTTGGGACATTGGTCAGTTTGAATACTACATGACTGGATTTTTCCTTTGTTATGCTGTTACCTATATGCATGCTACCCCTTATGTACACTCTGGAATCTCTGTAGAACTTGTGGAATTATCAACACAAACATAATTTTGGACACGTTATTAATTTAGTAGGACATCTTCAGATGTTTCCTATTCCAACAGAAATTGTAGTGTCTGGATGACAAAGAAAATAATAATTTTGGCAAAAACTAATGGAATATATCTTTAACAATGATAACAGATGAACATGAAAGAGGTTATTATTAACTATGCAATGATTCCAGGGTGTCTTTTTTTCTGCACAGTTTGATATTTGATAAAATGGCGTGTGTGCTTGTGTTTATTTCAGCGACCTTATGAGTGCCTGGAGAAAGTAAGTAATCATTTACATATCTGAAGTTAAAGCGACTCTGTCCGTCTCTGGTCTTTCCATTTCTGGACAGTCGCAAAACATCCTTCCTTAATGTTGTCCTTTACCAATTGGTTAAATATATTCTCTTTTAAAAAGAAATGTCTCATTCTTCTAATATATTTACATGAAATTGTCCTGTTAAATATTTAAAACAAAAATTATATTAAATTGTTTTATAAAGTATGATTATCTTTTTTTCAAGTTGTAAAGTATGTGTTGTAAAAGACTATTCCATGTTGTGTAGCACCCCTCCTTAGCGGACAATGTCGCTTTAAGTGTTGTGTGCTGGCACGCTATACATACTACTTTCTGTACAACAAGTTGTAAGAGTTTCTCTCTGGTTGCAGCGTCCACTGGAGAAGCCTGATGGTCTGGACGTCTCTGACCAGAGCAAGGTGCACCCCCAGCATCTGTGTGAGAAGTGCAAGATGCTCGGGTACTACTGCCGCCGGATGAACTAACGACGAGCTACACCATGGACAACAGCGCTGTTATTTCGAAGGACGACAACTGGTAGATTTAATATCTACTACTACCGTATTTATGAAAGTATTTTAAATTGTGAGAATGTTTTTTGGCAAGCAACTTTTACTGTAGAGGAAACTATTGACATTGCCGTAACTAGTTTGAACTAGAGTCATGAGGCAAGGTTCATGCTAAATCGAGCCGATACGAGATGAGAATGTCATGGCGAATTTACCATTGTGAGACAAAGTTGCCTTGCATGCCTTGCTTTGTTTGTGGTGCCTTTCCGCGTGCCTTAATCTTATCTGCTTACATGCCAGCCAGTATTACAACAGGTTCTTGTGATTTGTGACTGACAGCCTTTACAGGAAATTGTCACGTGTTCCTTAGTATTTTCGATTCGAGCAGAGCTCCTGTCTGTTCTTCTAGTTCAGACTCAGTCTCACAATACGCATGGTATATGATGTAAGGCAATGGAGCGATATATGTAAAAAATTCAATCGGATGAATATTCATCGTCATATTTTCCAAACCACAGTTTATCATTAACATACGATATTTCCACTCCAATGTTTCTGAGGGACTTACGGTAAAATTGGAGGCGTGTGTTTGAGTTCTGCCTCAATGGACCAGTCGGGATGGGCGAGATGATTTTCTCAGCCGGTGAGACAGTATATATCTACATATCTATATCTATCTCACATGAGAGAATCATGTCTCACATTCAGTTTAATACATTCTACCAAAATGACCAAAAGTCTGCTGTATCTGTACATTTGTTGGTTTGTCACTGAAATATTCAATGACATTTGATGATGTACTCTGTATATATTTGAGCAGTATCCAATGCTAAGCAAAAGCTGGTTGAAGAGTTTGTTTGTATAAATTTGTTCCACTAAGATCCAAGGAATTTGCTTTTTAAGCACAAGAAGTTCAGATTGATAAAATTCCATCCATCATTGATTATAAAAATTGTTTTAAAGAGACATTCTTTTGTACTCATTGTCATTTTCTGTGTATTTCATATCATATTCTCATATTTTTGTATAATATAAGTGTTGGTGCTATCTCTGAATGTAGGCACATTAGTTCTACCAAAATAATGCATAGTTGTTCATATATGTACACACCCTATTTAATTGATGTTTCTCTACAATATTTTGCATGTATTTGTTAGTGAATCTGTTAGATGTATTGAAGACCAAATGTTGTCGCTGTGCTGCTACTGGGGGATTCAAAAGGCCGATTTGATGCAATATGCCTAGCACTGTATGTAGATATATAACCATCACTTCACTGTATATGTCACAGTTCATAACACTGTCAATGTTCACAACATTAATTAACCCTCTCCCTGCTGTAGGCAACCATAGATGCCATAGAGCTGTGTCTGTGCCTAATCCAGGAGGGAGAGGGTTAAAATAGGTAATGGATACCAATGGCATATATCTTCACGTGTTGCATGATTATTTTCATTTATTTCAATAATATTCACTTTTTCAATAATGAAATATATTACCATAATTGAAAATTATATTAACCAATTTTTTAAACATAAAATTACATATTGAAAGATGCCAATACTACTGTGAACTGTGGCATGTTCGGTCAAATGGATGCTCACATTTTACACCAGTCTATTAACACTGTAGCAGATAATGCAAGCCCAATATGGGCACACCTTAGCTCAATTCTAGATGTTTTCGTTTTCTTTCCTGGCTGTAGATTTGAAGTGTCTATTTAATCCCATGCTTGATTCCGTTCATGTGTATAAATTATGGTTTGGCTTTAGAAGAAGCTGTTATCTTTGGTTTTGTTGTCTGATGTATATCTTGTAGTCGTTATATATTATTTTGATTCAGTTGTCTGCAAGTGATACTACGGGATACTGTTGAGTCATAGATTGACTATTTTCCCAAACGAAAACAGCTCAATTAGATATATTCATTCTTTAGTTAGAAAATTCATTTTACGAGTCATTACCTATCTTTTATTTTTTAAATCATACTCAAAACTACTGCTGTTATTGTATGTTCATTCTTATTTGGAGAACTCTGTTTTGTATTTCATAATAATGGATGGAGAGTATATTTTCAAAATATTGCATTTTATAATAAAATGTTGAAAAATGTTGAGCATATTCAACTGAAAATCAAGACAGAGTTGTCGACCATTCACAAAGTCTGCATTCCTGTTGCAAGCATCAGCATTATACATGTTAGCTTGTTCATGACTGGAGTGGAGAATGGGTGAGAGGAGCGAGGTGGATCCAGGCATGCAGAGTATTACATGTACTGACCCCTTCCTTCTCCACCTCATTGAGGGCTAACTGGTGTTCTCATCCCCAGAATGGTCAATGGTCCATGTTCAGAAATATTAGGAACTTGTCTGAAAGTATTTCAAATACTTATCAATGTTATATATACAAGAAAATGAGAAGAGATCATCATGCCATTGAGAATGTTATGCCAACTGGCAGCCATGTTGGAAATGTTGGCAACGATATAGCTGGAAATGTGATGTAATTGTATCTGGACATGATATTCTGTTGACATGAACTGTGTGATAGAGTGTGGCTTATACCCACATCTGCCTCAAACTTCAATAAATCATGTTTGCAGTGATCAATCCTTGTTGTTTATTACTATTATTTGAATTATCAATAGAAATGGTCCTTGGCATTGCTAGTCGACCTTTTTTTTTTTAAATTGGGGTTTCAAGATTCTTCCACTGATATCACGACTTGTCCGTTTAGGGCAGGAGGAAATCTGCAGCATCCATAGCGCTGAATATTGCAGTAAACCTGTGAGCAATGGCTGGTACTGACAGACCAAGGATGATATCTGCATTGCCACTCTACATACAGATATCAGTAGTGCATCCTATCAATATCACATCATAAATATAACTTTCACAAACAGTGATGCTGGGACCTCCATCAGGTGGGATTTAAACTCAGGACCTTTGGCTCCAAAGTCCAAACATTAGAACATTAGATACCACTGCACTACCACCTGCCAACGTATTACTAATTACTTAATGCTAGTAATATAACTTACAGTATTACATGTACTAGCATTACTTATAGATTTAGTAAACATGTACTTTGTCACTGTGTGTGTAAACCATCAGGAATTCTTTAGGAACCATAGTAAGGGCATCAGACGAATGTCTTTTTAATTGAAGGGGGTAAATGTTGATGCTATACACATTTATGTATAGTAAACAGTTCTTGGGTGGCCAAATTATAGGGATATCATGACCCCCATTTCTGTGATGCCCTTGCATGGTGTGTTTCTCTGTAGATAGCATCGTGGCATTACATGATGGGTATGCTTGTTTATCTACAGGTCTGGGCAATGGTAAATTGAAAACGCATCAGATGTCCTGTTAAAACACAGGCAAAGCTTCATACACTATTACTGTACCTTGGTGTCTTGTTGTAAGATTCCATACTAGTGTCATGGTATGATAGGTTGCCATTTATAATTGTATTATTAAATGATAATAAACAAAGCATTCAGGCAGTGATAACATGTCTTGCAACTCTACCACAAATACACACATTACTGAAAACCTTTCTGTACTTTCATTTCTTGCATACAGGAAATCATTTAATGATCAGTCAATCATTTTATATGTGAACATCTGGTGAATGTTCCAATGGCAATGAAGTTGGTTCTTTCATGTACTTATTCGCAGTCTATTTCTAATAATATTTGCATGTTGTTATAGGCTGGTATGCTTTAACATCTCAATATATATAGTACTGATGAATAGCATTTTGGAACTCTTTTCAACTTTCTATTTTAAAATCCTGCTGAACTTTAAAACTGACCTCAATGTGGAAGTGTATCTTTGTGGCTTGCTTCCCTCCCGGGCTGACATATTGAAGAAACGGTTCCATAAAGTTTGGTAGATAGAGCAGCTGCCAAAACACTGCAATTCACGCAGATAGTGTCTAATACATTACTGACTTGATAGTGCCATGCTGGGAGTGTATACGAAATGTTGGAAACTGTTGCCAAACATACTTTTATCTCTACATTCTTCTCATACACCAGAATCTTTTCAATTATAATCAACATAATTATTGTTAGAATATACCATAGAATATTAATAACATTTTAACTGCATTGGTCCCATAATACAAAAATGTTAACAATTTTCCTATTACTAGATGTTCGTACTAGACTACCGTTTTAAACTGTTTTCATATTAGGTTAGAGATTTCGCATCACTTAAAAATTCACAATAAAACAAACATGGAAAATATATAACATTTATTTCATTCAAAATTATTTATTAAAAATACATAAATTTGTTCGCATTATATCAATGAAATAGGTTAAACATACAAAACAGGATATCAATATAAAATGTACATTGATAAAGATAAATTATGTTATTGATATTAAAAGACTTATCAAGCAATACATATTCTTGACTAGATTTATATATTTGGCACAAAATATAAGTAAGAACATAATTGAAATCAATACTTGGCAGAAAGATATGTCGACACACTTTACTCTTGCTTGGCTCCTGTAATTGTAAAACTGAAATAGAAAGAAAAAGCCTTTCAATATTTGAAAATTGATAGTGAATAAGTTTTGAGTCCAATTCATGAGTCCAGAGTATTTCAGTGATAATGTTAGTAATTTATAATGGGATGATGACCTGCAAATCCTATTCTCGAAACGTTCTTATGACCTTCTTAGCCTAAGAACAGTTCATAGCCATACTATAAGAATCATTAGAACTGTTCTTAGGCTAAGATGTCTGTAAGAATGTTTCAAGAATAGACCCCCTATATCTTAACAGTAAGACCAATATATAATAAACCCCAAAAGAAAAAAAACCTAAATAATAACTGTATATAGTACAAATAGACATTGGATCCTAATCTTCGAAGTTTGCTGGACAGAATTTGAACTGCAACCTTTGGATGTTCTACAACTGGCACAGTGCTATCATGCCACCTGAAGTGATTCACCTGCAGTGGCCTATATATATTCTCATCACTACTACACTAGTCCTTGGTTAATATCTTGTACTTACAACAAATGTATCCTCTAATACGTAGCACAAAATACCAGTAACATGCATGGCATAACTTGATCCATTTCAAAATGACCTTAGTTTCATCATTATTTTCATCACCTCAAGACCGTAGAAACACAAGTTTACATAACTTCCATCATTCTTTGATAGTGGAATAGGGCTTGAATACCATAAGTAATCAAATCTTCCCTATGGAAACAGCACCAGTAACACCAACATGGGCTGTTGCCAATGTGTTGTGCACTGAAGACAAACAATTACAGGCAGGCTTACCCCTACAATCATGGGTGAGCAAGCAAATTACAGATACGTTCCTGATCCAGTACCAGACATTTCTCCTCAACAGGTGGTAGGTATACCCCAAGCTGGTCTAATTATCTCTCTCAGACAACTAAAATAGACACGGCCTATTGAAGTATGTCATGTTTGCTCTCCGCTAGTTCTATACTGGGGTTCTTCTTTACCGTAGGCTGACAACTCCAGCATTGACTACTGCACACATGGTAGTATTTGAGGTAATAATCGTAAATATATTAACAGTATTACCATTGAAAGTACATCTGTAAACACTATTCAGTAAAAATCACAAAATCATTATAAAAATAGAACATCTGGAAGTGGTTGCCAAATGGATTTTGATACACAGAAAGTGCATGAGTCCTGAACCATTGGAGTCCTGAACCAATACATGCAAACAGATGAGTCATAATAACCATGATATTCAACACTTTCCATGCTAAAGGCAACCAGAGATGCCCTATAAACCAGTGGTTGTGCCTAGTCCAGCATGGTCATGGCAAGGGTTAAAGCATTCCAGTAAACCAAGAGACCAACCCTGACAACTTCCTTACGGTACTAAATCACAGGTTAATGTTCCAAAACAATGCAGCATCAACACACTGGCATTGCTTTGTCCCTTCAAGCAGTGTTAGCATACTGACACACAAGATATACAACAGGACTGGTGCAATCAGGGAGACAAACGACCCTTGTTGGCCACTGATAAGGGGACCTGTCAACATGTCTTGGTATGCCATAAAGTAGTTCTAACTGAACTGGACAGCTTGCATGTGCCAACTGACTGGTCTCACATTCATTGGACTGTGAAGGAATCCATACTTGTGCTTCTTCTGTGAAAACTCCATTCTCAAAACTCCCAGGAGGTTATAGCATCAATGTGTTACATATGCAATGGAGGTTCAGCCTTTCCGACTACACCAAATCCAATTTTGAACTAATCTGACGATTCAATTTACCAAATAGCTTACCATTCAGAATGTGCAATATTGTATGTACATAGTGCATTGGGTATTAGAACTGTTTAACACATATTAACAATATTTATACCGACTTCAATGTTATTGGGTTTTAAACAGTAAGACTACTGTTGCACATCCTACGAATGTCAGATGGATTTCCAAGTAATTGAGTTTAATAATCAGCTACATTGAAAAATATCTAAGAACCTACCCTAAAAGCCAAGCATATGGTTTGCATAGATAAGAACATTTCATTTATTGACAAATATTTTCCATATAAAAATAGCAGCAATTGCATCATACAGTATACACTATTTCAAGCTTTTCGGTACAGTATTTGCCTGCGAAACAGACATTCCTAGAATCCACGTCATCACCTTGAATATTGGCCGTTTCCAGATCTGCACTAATGTTTATTGTTACATAGCTACATGACGACAACAAATATTCAAAATTGATGGCTGACAAAAGTGATAGTGATACAAGCTTGTTGAAGATAAGTTCACGTACAAGTGATGCCTTGTGCAAAGTTTAATCAAATTATCACAATTAAACTGTATGTTGAATTATCTACATGTGGGGAAAACTACAGCGATCAAAATGATATAAACATGCCAGTTGAGCTAATAACGTAAGCAGTAAATTTGACATTTGTGGTAAATTGAGACTTTTCTGGCTGAATAAAAAGTTCAAGCTAATCTCTGTTCATCGGCATGATATTTATTTTCCAGCCAGCATGCAATAGGAGAAGGGGACTTTTAGCTGATAAGAAACCCTCAGAGGGAGAAGGCAGAGAGGAAAGCTTTGATGGCTTGCATTGATGCCACTGGTGCATGATGCACAACGCTATGCTGTCCATCAAAGCATGGTACACAGTAACTGGAAAAGTCAAATAGTCACGATAATTTATCTGAAATAAATGTCACCATTTTAAAGGATCAAAAATATAAATTAACTCCCCACACTATAATGGTAATAGTCAACCATCATAAAGTACAAATGTATATTTCCTATACTTGTTGATGTCAAAGATGACATTATGTACCGAGTCTACCATCAGATATCAAATACACCTCGCTGGGCAAGACTGGTTCCTCTGCTACAGGATCTCAAACTGAATCAGAATTTTATTCTTTCATGGAACAATTCCAAGCACAAAAATAAGTTAAACTGATACATAAAATGTTATCAGTGTAACCTGCCCGCACCTCTAAAGTAACTTCTCCAAGCCTGAAAGGCTGCTAGTTTTGACCTGGAGCATGTGGAATGAAGCCTATACCACTGTCTCTGTGGAAGTTCATCCCTATCTTATCCTGGGATTGAAGGCAGCTAACCCCTGGGGCTGACCCTTAGTCTAACAGTTACCCATGGAGTGGAAGACATATATTGTAGATAGCAACCTGGCACTACATAACAATACGGGGCAGCATACTATGTCAACTATGTGTAATAAGTGCAATACTGTGATGTATTTACATGGCAAAGTACATAAATGTAATATGTAATGCAAAAATAATTGCTGAACAGGATAATTAATTACTAAACATGTCACTTACCTGACTTGGCTGGTATTTTATGGCAGAAGAAGCTCATGCTGTGCTTGCTATCATCATGATACAATATTACAATTTCATGTTTGGTTTAGTTTCTGATTTAAACTAAATTAGTAAATATTGATAATAGATTTTCATCTATTTTGCATTACCAATAATATTTTGAAGTTGTTAGCACAGTATTTACTTTAGATACCAATAAAATAAAAATAAGTTTAAAACTAAACATTTTCTTAATTTGATTTAAAATGATTTCACTGACAACAGATGTCTCAAGTTCTTTGAAGTACGATTATGTAAGATCTTATAGGGTCATGTTTGATTAAACCATTCCATGCGGCATTTGCCCAGATCAAACTGTTATTGCATATTACGTTGACATAACGTGCTGTTATCTGATGTGTGGCTCATTACTACTAGCTCCTCGTTAAATAGATTGGATGATTAATGAGAACTCCTGCACCCAATGATTGCAAATAAACATCACATTGCATAAATAAACACATATGTTCCTGGCTTGCTATACCAGAGTCATTGAGAGTGCATGCATAAACACATTCATGATACATAATAAACCGGAGGTTAATCGCATTTACACCAAAAGGTTCAATGTTTCTATTAGACTACTATGACCAAGCACAACATCAGCTCAGTTTGTGCATTATCTTTTTTTTGTGTGTGTACGGTAGTTATGTATATACTTCGTACACTTAAGTTAAATGTTTTCATTTTATGTAATAGTTGAAGAAACCAGATTAAATGAGTATTATTCAAATCTTGACATGTCCATTCATAATTGAAAACTAATTAATGAAGAAAAAATCATTTGAGATTGAAATAAATTGTAAAACAAGGTATCCAGATAATGGCTAATAAATCTCATTCTTACAAGAATACATATGATTTATGATTCTCCAGTCACTATTGCCTATTCTGCTAATTTCATGGACGACATGAAACCTACATGAAGGGGAACAATGGGGAGTGTGGGGTGGGGGCGGAGGAGACATGACAGTCATAGATATGAGCGTATATCATCCAGTTAGGAGTGTAGGCCAATTGTAGGTCAGGAATGAGGTCACATCTCTGTGCTATCTGTGGATGTTCTTCTCTGAATGGGACCAGGCTGGCAGTGTGAGTCAGAGAGTATGGAGGAGCTATAGGAAGATAGGTACTGGATGGGACATATATCTACTATATATACTGGTACCACTGATAATATAGGCAGAGGATATACACAAACATAGTCAATGCTTGGGTGAAACACATCATGATTACATAGATTAATAATATACTGTGTGACACTCTCTAACAATCAAACAACATAAAACATCTAAGTTTACATTTGTATAGAAATTGTGGTACTTAAACGGTGTACATATGACATGCTTGCATTGCTTTGATGAAGATGTTGAGTAAAACTATTTCAATGCATAATGAATACCCCAGTATTTGATTTACCACCCTTTGAATATGTATTTACTTTCAATTAATACCAGCGAGAGAGAGAGAGAGAGAGAGAGAGAGAGAGAGAGAGAGAGAGAGAGAGAGAGAGAGAGAGAGAGAGAGAGAGAGCGAGCTAGGATTAATGTATAAATGGAGAGAAAAAAAAGGCATTTCCTTTTGTTTAAATTGTATGTTTCTAAAACTATTAATATACAAACATGAATACCAAGTAATATTAACATATTGAACATTTATATTAATACCAAAAACATGTCTGTATTTTACAACTATACCAGTAATGTACATAAATATATATATAAATAAAATAATGTAATAAAGTATATCTAAGTTAAAAGAGATGTCTCCTTGAATTTTAATGTAGTAGTTTTAGACTGGTAGACATGTTATGTTTATACGGACGAGAACCAGTCCTTGTTTTCATCATGTGAGAGTCAACCTGGCAGGAGACAGAGTGGCCATCTTGGAAATCAACATCTGGATTCAATCTGGGACGGAGTGCAAGTGATCTGAGCGCAGTAGGCCACTTTCCACTGTTCCCTCTGTCAGAGGCCAGACCAGGAATAGTCTCACTATCCAAATCATAACAACATCGCCTGCCTTATATCAACAAAAAGAATGCTAAGCCATTTGCGGAAAAGCTTTAAATGTAGTATACCGTCAACACTTATGTATCTGTAAAGATGTCCCATGCCTTATATCAACCAACAAGAATGATAAGAAATTAATTAGCAGAATCTTCTTTAGAAACTTTAACGTTCTCCATGCTGAAGGTCACTGCCTGGTGATGGCCTGAAGAGCAATGCCTGTGCCTAATCCAGCAGAGAGGTCACGCCATAACAAACATCTGTATGTGACATTTTTATATTTCAAACACATAACTGGCGTACGCTGAAGTCAACAAACCATGTAGACATCATGTTAGACTGCACGTGCAACACAGCATCAGACTGATGATCAGTTCTATGTACATAACAGCATTTCCAGAGCATTACGAACATGTATGATACCATACCATAATGCACTGCTGATTGACGTTATTAAAGTGACAATGTTTGCAAATGAACATCTTTCAGGAAAAGGGTGAAAGGACAACTGCGAGTCTTTAAGCGCATCACATTCATCATTGCATGATGTCACATGGTAAAGTGATGCATGATGCCATTTCTCACTCTTGCAGGGATAGCCTTGTTTTGGTGTGATGTAATTATAGATGTGGTCATATGAATAAGTATTAAGAAAGGCCAATAATCTGATTATTGACATTTAACATCTTGCAAAAATTATCTTGTCACTTTAAAGAATAGGATTACCACACAGTGTACATACATTTAATTGGACTAGATTTAAGCTCATCAAACAATACAATAGACTAGCTTTCGGACATAGCCCGCAGACTTGGACAACTTCATAGCTTTGCCATGGTACAGTTAGCACATCCTATTACTATTACTTAGGAAGGTAACTTTGGTGAGCATTGAATCAGCCCTTGATGCCAGGACGGGATGTGAACCCGGGGCATTTGGCTTTGAAGTATAAATGTTCTACCATTGCGCTGACATCCGCTTCTCTCACTTTCATTCTGTGTGAAATTTAAAAAGAAATATTTAAAAAAATAAAATGTGCAAGTATTGTAAACTATAAGTACATCCATCAGAGTGGAGGGTAATCACCAAGGTAGCATGCATCGCTAGTAGCAATGCAATGCACTTCTCTAATATCCAATTACATTTCAATGATGGTCATGATTGATCACATTCCATGACAAGCCTAACCAACTCCAGACATGTACCTTCTTTTTCTTTTGGAAATCTATTTTCCTTACAGATTCACCTGAAACACGATCTGGGAGTAAAGTGAGTCAACCTTAAAGATTCTGGATAAGTTTGACAGTACTGTCCAGAGTCACTTTCCAGAGAAAGTAGTGACTCAGATTAACACTGCAATGCCTTGATGGAGTCTAACTGGCAGCTACATTGGAGGAACAGATGCACAGCCATCAGCGTCATTTTCTGGGTACAACAGAGCCATCAATAATTTGCCATCACATGGAATCAGTGATACACAGCCATGCAACATGTGCACCCATCTTAGACAGCAACACCGACTTCACAAAACATACCAGTCTCAAACATACAGAGTCTCATCATTCCCATCAACATGGATAGCTCCACCCAATCAGTGAGGAGGAGGAGAGTTGTGCTCACTGATTGGCTGCTTTATTTAGACACTGTGACCTACATCAAGTCAAGTGCTCCCCCTAGTGACAGAAAGGGTGAAGGGCCAGCATGTTGTGGGGCTCAGTGATAAACAAAAGCTGTAGTGTTAGGCACAGATAATATTCACAAAGAGGTGAAAAATGAGTATTTCTTATCAGTGCAGATTTTTTTTTCTCCAAACTAGCCATCTTTCCAGCCAAATCTGCTCACCCTAGCATGAGTTTGCAAGCAGCACCTAACAACTTTTGACAGAAGCTTTTTGTCTGATTATCAGGTTTTATTATCACAAGAAGATGACTCAAACTTTGATTCAAAGAATAATTTATATTTAAAGTGAAGTATTCTCCTTGGGTGCAAAAAGGTGCCTACGTGTATGAACAGTGTGAACAGTTGAGAACATGCAAACTCATCACCAGTTTTATAAGTGTTGATAATATTAGAAGAGCATTATGGTCGCTTGATTTTTAAGCAAGACCAAGTACATAATCTTTTTATCATGAAAGTCCACTATTACATATCGCCAATCACAAGATCGCCAAGATGATTTTTTTAAAAAAACAAACACTTGATGTCAGAGTAACCTGAGAGATATACCCGCAAACACACACCATTACATAACTTGTATTAAAACAAATTTTGTAGGCCATTCTTACGAAAGCTCTGTTACCAAACCTCCAATAGTTTTAATAATGTGAACAAAA
>JAUTBX010150624.1:0-17516 GCA_032361465.1 Lepetodrilus tevnianus
GTTGGCGAGGACTAGTAGATTTTTGACACCACTAGTCCTGTGTGGCTAGTGCTAATTTCAGTTAATATTAACCGCTGCTTCTTTATATGACATCTATGCATCCTTCTCTATATGACATCTATGCATCCTTCTCTATATTCCATCTATGCATCCTTCTCTATATTCCATCTATGCATCCTTCTCTAAATGACATATATGCATCCTTCTCTTTATGCCATTTATGACATCTATGCATCCTTCTCTATATGACATCTATGCATCTGTCTCTATATGCCATATATGCATCCTTCTCTATATGCCATCTATGCATCCTTCTCTATATTACATATTTGCATCCTTCTCTATAGGACATCTATGCCTTCTATAATATGACATGTGCATCCTTCTCTGTATGACATTTTTATCTTCAAAATTATACTGCCATACTCGTTAATTATCCATCGTATTTATATATGAAAAGATATGCATCCCCCCACCCCTACTCTAATGTAGCATACACCGATATAAATAAGGAAATAACCAGACAGATTTTTATCTTCAAAATTATACTGCCATACTCGTTAATTATCCATCGTATTTATATATAAAATTAATAATTGTAATTGACATTGTAATAGCATCGATCATGTTGATAGGAACATATTCTGAGCATATTTTGGTCACCAGTAATGTCTGTAGTATAAATACATGTTGTATCGGTGATGGCATTCTAGTGGAATAACTTTACAGTAATCAACCATGGACATCTGTGCTTCTTAAGGCTGATTGGCCATCAGTGGATTGTGACATCCATCAGTGTATTACAACAGAAGAGAAATGATGATGTCACAATGGTTATGACATCCAGTTACTTTGATGAGAGATCAGCTATTTAGAGAGAGAACTGATCTGAATGAACCGTTGATGATGCAAATTGCATTAAAATACTGGGTATCGTTTCACAACGCTCTTGTATTTACTATGGACCATGACCACTCTTGTATCGATATCTTATACATGGTGATTGGGCACTTTCAAGAGTGCTATGGTCTAAATATTGGATATGAAAGCTTTGAGAAATGATAGCCTGAATGTTTAGAATAACCCATATAATAACAACAAATCTGTTATGAGAGAAATTAATGTTATCTGTAATAACTTTCGTTATTCTCTAAGTACAATGGATGAATAAAAACTGTAATAATCTATTATGTGATTTAACTCTCTCCATGCTGGAGGCAACTGGAGATGCCATAAATCCGAGAGTTAAACATGTTTTAATGTAGAAAATAATGTACATGAGCCAGTCTGGCTTGAATGGGTACTGCTCCCATACATTGAAGAATATATTTATCTATTATGAGACCAGGCAGAGATGAGAAGGAGATGATTGTGCAAGGTCCTTGAATGATGTCCATACTGTTTCCTGGGGACAATTAATTACACAACGCCTGAGTACTTTGTGAACTCTGTATAATGAAGACATCGGACAGATCATGATCATCCTGCTTTAGAAATGTCAAGGTGTTCATTATCTTCATGTATCCACAAATATATCCAAGAGTTGATGACAAAAGACCTTGGCTGTTGCCTGAAGTTATTGACAAGGTCATTTTAGTAGGGATTGATGAACCAGGGGCATCGTCTTAAATAGTTGAGCAAGTGATTACGTTCTCAAGGGCACAAGGAAGGTGTACAAAAATACATGTCAATTAACTAAATAGCTGTAGATGTGGATGCACTACAGTACTGCAATGCCTTGGTATTTAGGCTGGCGGCATCTAGCACTGATGACCGTGATTACAGAGGTTAATTATCTTCAGTGTCATCTGTCTATGATGTAAGTCTGTCTGGTCACAGTGACATCAGTAATATGAACATTTAAAAATAAGCAAAGATTTATTGGCCATAAAATATTGTGACCCAGCTCGGGAATGACACAGCTCGTTGGAGGGAGACTGCTGCCGTCACTGGGTTAACTATTTCACTACATACACATATATGTCATATCCCGCTACCCAGTAACATCTTTGAAGTTGTATTTTTAAAATAACTGCATTACCTCTTTCAATATGTGTGTTACTGTGCCAGACCATTTCTAGACATGCCACTTAGCATATCTGATAGGCTGGATTTCTGTCCTATATATCATGACCACATTTTATTTAAAATAAATTTAAAACTATTTTTTAGACCTGATTCATTCCTCTATGCTGTTGCCCACTCTTTGATGTACAATGCCTTGATTCCAGTGTTAGAGCCCATGAAAGGCCAAGTAACACCTACATCGCATTCCTCAAACCCAGTAACCTTTACTGAGTATGTTGGATCTCTGTGATCTGTGAATAGCTGCAGGCCAAATGGCCACAAATCCCCTCCACACACTCTCATACATCCACGCTGAACTGCATGTTAGTATCCAGCGGCAACTAGGTGCTGTGTAAGGAGAGGTGATTAGTAATATATTAGCGCTGCAAGCACAATGAGTAGATAACTCTAGGCGATTTGGGGGCAAGGATATGATGCTTTACATAAATTGACTTGCTTGTGTAATATCATAACAAATCTGTGACATTGAGTTTTTGCATTGATTTCCATACCGTGACATTCTTTCATTTAAAGAAACATGTATAAAGACAGTCATATTGCATAGGCATGTTTATAAAACAGCTTATTTGTAATCTTTTTTTAATGTAAATAATGTTGGTTTTTGTCCAACAATGATATGTACACTTATACGACGCTAAATCTACATTTGAAAGAAAGCTCAAAGAGGTACATTATTACCACCATCAGTGGACTAGTGTGCACTCCTTTTCCTTTTCAACTTCCTGGGGAGTATAGGTTTATTGTATATTAAGATGGGTGTTTGCCATGTTGCTCTAATAATTACAAGACAGGTCCATATCGACTGTCTGCCACGTGGCTTTACTACAAGACTGGGTATCGTTTCTCAAATCCTTCGCATCTACTACAAGACCATAATCACTCTCGTAGCTGTCTCTTATACATGGGGATGAGGCACCTAGTGCGCTGTGGTCTCAGATAGGATACGAGAGCTTCGAGAAGCGACACCTGGTCTGGTGCGTGTTGAGGACCTGCCACGTGGCCGTAGTCTGAGTGTCCTGGTGGAATTCTCTGGAAGTATTGATTTGTTGTCGTGTTCGGAGTGGGTACGCATGTCCTCCTCTCCTCCTGACACACAGGCCAGACATAATCCTGGGTATCGCTTCTCCAAGCTGTGAGACCATAGCGTGCCTGATCACCATGTATTAGAGATCACTACAAGGGTCCTTATGGTCTCGTAGTAGATACGAGAGCTTTGTGAAATGATACCCAGTCCTGTTATTCCTAATAGTCTGTTCTGTACATATTGTAAATCATATAATTAATGCGAGTAGAATATTAATGCGAAAAATGCAACCTCTGTATTGTCTTATTTAATTGCTGCGCATTATATTAAAGGTAAAACTGGGGGCGGAAAACATGTATGGAGACATTTTATTGGTGTCGCATTTACGTCAAAAATCTAAAGGTCGCATTACATTAGTGATGCATTAATTTCGTGATTTGCAGTATTCTTACTCCTGCCCTGTAGATTCATCTTCTGTACATTCTGGGCAATTCTTTACCTCCTATATAATATAAAATAATAAAAGTCCTGTACATTCTCCTACAATATGTACATCCTGGTTGACTAATACACAATTTACCTGTGGAGTGTTCACATGCTTCCATGTTCTTTCTGCAGCTATCGACATATTACCAATACCATAGATAGTAGCATCAATACATTATTATGAATCTATTTTGATTCATTCTGTGCCTAATCAAAGTTGTAGTTGAAAACCTCATGGAATGTGTTGTTTTTGTGATATTTTCAGATTTGTACATTCTTTCTTGCCTCTAGCAAAGATACATCCACCAAAAAAGTAACTATGACTTATACCAGTATAAAGAAGATAAAACTGAGCATTTCAGACTATCTTTTACCATCTAAATTCATGGCTGATTTGACCGGAGCAGATGGAATATCAGATGTAACCGATATCCAGCCCCCCTGGTTCAGCCACTTGATATCATTACAAGTTGTAAGATGCCAATTTCCTTTCCATGTACACTACATCCTCTGAACCAAGACAATAAGGTAATTTTGTGCCGGCGACCTATGCTTGTAACAGGAGATTTGTCCACATGATCCTGCTCTCTTGTATACAAATTGGCTGCTAATTTGCCCATCAGTCTACTGCCGCGGATTCTCCTTTATCCCGGTCCAGACAGGACATGATGGTCCGCGCTGGCTGAAAGAAAACTCCGGCAGTTCCAGCAAACAGCTCTCTTGTCTCCTGGATGCATCTGTAATTAGATACTGTGACTTAATTAGCTTCCATTTCCAGAATATACGCTTTTGTAGTAAGTTTTTACAAACACGTGCTGGTCACTGATTCATGTTGTTACAAGCCACCCACAGTGCAAAGTATTGGTCTGATATGTCATCCAGTGCAAGATATTGGTTCAGTATGGTAGCCAGTGCAAGATATTGGTTCAATATAGTATTTCTGTTGTAAGGTATTGGTTCAATAAGGTATTTTTAACTACAAGTTATATGTTCAGTAAGATATCATACTGTAAGATATTGGCTTAATAAAATATCACTACTGTATGCAAGATATATAATTATCTCAAGAAGACATTCTCACAGCAAGGCATTGGTATCAAGAACGTGCCATGCCAGGCATTGGTATCAAGAACGTGCCATGCCAGGCATTGGTATCAAGAACGTGCCATGCCAGGCATTGGTATCAAGAAGGTATTCTCAATTTGCAAAGTATTGGTTCAAGAAGGTATTAGTTCAAAAGATACCTAAATATTTAAAATTGAATCTTGCCTGTATTTGGTGATCATCACATATTATCACACCATATTGGTACACTATTTGGGCACTCCATATTGGCACATCATATTGGCACATCATAAGGAGACTGGATATCAGTTAATTTTTGTATTCGCATCTTGCAATATCAAACACATTTTGCTTCATGTTTTCCAACATTCAGGTAAGGAATGGCATCTCTTGCTTCTTTGATTATGTCTTGGGACTGGGAGTGTATAACTGGCATAGCTAACTGATAGCTTAGATAGCCGAGACACACCTTGTACGTCATCCGCACAATCTTATATGTTATATTATCCTCAAGCTGACATTATATGAACTCATAACTGACATTATATGAACTGACATGTGTACTCTTATCGGCCATTATGTGCACTCTTAGCTGATATTTATATGTTCACAAGCAATCTGGTTTAAAACAGATGTCAGTATTGTTTTTGCACTTGATCTACTTTTTTTCATAGAAGCATATGTGTGAGCACAAATATTATTGGAAAGGTTGATTTTCTGTATGTTTCTCATTTTATACCAAGTTGCCCATGTTATTACAGTATGTTTATCAATGTTAAATTACTGATTTACATTGTTCAGACAAATTATAAATGAAAATATAATATTATTAATACCAAGTGGAATATGAATAGGTTGTTGGTAAAATAAAGTAATTGTTTGGACAAATCAAATTTATGAATAGTCCAGATATTAATTTGTTTGCCCGCTGTTACATTTTCATTATAATCAGTGTACTTGTTGACCATACTATTCAGTGCATATAGGATTCAATATACATACCGGTAAATAATTCTTATTTTTGTTGCAATGACCTATCTGCTTGACAATAATAATTAAAATATTTGTATACTCCTAAAAGCTCAAACATATCTTCTGGTTTTGTTCTTCTGTTTATATTAGCAAAGCGGGCATACACAATAATATATAGATGAAATTTAATTAGTGTTTATGTTACCCCTGGATCAACTGTACGCATGTATTAAATAACTTTTCATTTTATTCCTGCAAGCTTTTCTCTAAATCCTCTCCCTGCTGGATTAGACACAGCCAGTAGGTTATCCCTGGTTGCCTCCAGCATAGAGAGGGTTAAATAATTAAAGACAGTCTAGTTATATTCTGATGCCGGCAGAACTTCAGCATTGTGAAATTGTAAATTGACATATTGGATGTCTGAAATCGGTATCAATGCATGGGCATTCTTAAGTTTCCTGCCAGCATGTCATTACGAAATCTGGGATTCTATAGGGAGTAGACACATAAATATCGCGGCCACACTGAAATAGCCAAAGCTCATTAGAGGACTGTACATACTGCCAGGCCAGACAAATGTCTCATTCTCGTAGGAGTCGGCAGAATATTTTAGTTATTGTAATGCCTCCGATAGTTCACTGCCCTGGAAGCTGAGAGAATGGCAAAGAAAATTCAGCTCAAAATACAACTCAGTAATTATTCTATTTTAAATATACTTTACTTTAGATAAATTACCCTGGTTCGAAATTATGATTGAAATTGTAGAGATGGGGGTGTGTGACGGATGAACTTTGTCAGCAGACAGATGAGTATGTGGGAATCGATTTCAACAGTTATGAATGTACTGAATTAAACTGTGGGTGTGACTATCAATTACTATTGAAACTTGGTTATCAAGTTAATATACCGTACTCTACTCCTACATATATGTACTGTGCCATTTTTAGCCAGTTTTAACACACATTTAACATTTCAAATCCTTAATGAGTATAACTCTATCTTGTTATTTGATATTGTTTATTTAACATTTGTGTCCTATTTTCTCTCTCTTTCCAACAGAGTATTAGTGCACACAGCACATAATTTCCATTGTAGCTTACCGTAGTACTAATAGTTCACAATGTATATTATGATTACTAACAAGCATAATTATTAAGTGCAATGTTTGACCTTCTCCATGCTGAAGGCAACCCGAGATTCCCTAATAAGCCGTGCCTAATCCCACGCAGAGAGGATCACTGCAGTTGTTTAAAAGCATTTATGGCCTTACTAAAGAATTAATTATTGATGGAGGTGATTTGCATGATTTGATCAAATATGTGTATCCCTGTAGGTCTGTCCATGCATGACATGATAACTCTCCAATCCTTAACCTTCTCCCTGCTGAATAAAATCAAAGGGAAAGTTCATCATGAAATAAATGCCTTTTTTTTCTAGATATTTTGCTTTCTATAAATAGATTTGATTATTATATTCTCAAAAATGTAAACTTTTATGTAATTTTTCAGTCATTAGTATTTTTAATATTTAATTGAAATTCACAAATTAGAAACGCTCGATGAAACATACATTGCTTATCTTCCTTGAGACTGGGTACCATGCAACTTTTGGCACGCTAACTTGACCAATGAAAAGCTGCACCTGCACATTAATTCATTCTCTCCGAAACAGTTGTCGCAAATGGTTGAAAGATTCCCGCAGTGAAGTTAAACTCCATATTCACTCGCTCACTCCGAAACAGTCTAACTCGACTAACACTATGAGAACTTATCAAGTTCAATAGTGGATGAAACATGGCACTAACGGTGCACCGTACACTATAACATAGTAAAGGAAGGATGAGATGGACATTGGGTGCACACAGATCCATTGACCGGGGTAACAATGTACAGCACTCTGAGCACGCTGTATAGTAGCGTGGATTTAGCACTAGATAACACTGCACATTATTATTATTTAAGTCACTCTCCCAGAATTTGTCGTTTTGTCTGTTTCAAAATTAATTCACCTTGCTAATTTACCGTTTTACTCCTAAAAAGCCCATCTCAGTTCAATTTCCCACTACACATGCTTTGTATATGCTCAACTTGATGCAGAACACTCATATATTTCCAATTTGAACGGATTGGCCTAAATCATTATGGCCTTGCCCTTAAAAATGCCTTATTGTCTTTTTTATGAACACGACTAATACTTGTAATTCCGACGGCCAGGCTGTGCAGTAGCAATGCAGTGGAATCACTTGAACAGCTGTCTGTAGTGCCACCTGGTTGTGACAGTCCTAATGAAAAGTGACAACGACACTTCGTGACCTCGGACTGCCCACGGAGGTCATGTTGTGGTGTATCCTGTCAGAACGTTCAGGTGCTGGTGTTGACTACACCTGCAATTACTGAAATGTAACTGCAAAAACATTGCATGGTGACAATTATTATGATTGACGAAATCTGCAGTTGTTGCAGTTTTTTTTATCGCTGCTGATTCCTGAACAGATTGAGTGTTCTTTAAGGCATCTCCAGTCACCTCCAGTCACCTCCAGTCACCTCCAGTCACCTCCAGGAGGTACACCTCCAGTCACCTCCAGTCACCTCCAGGAGGTACATCTCCAGTCACCTCCAGGAGGTACACCTCCAGTCACCTCCAATATATTGCAGATTCAGTACCATTGAATTGTATATTGCAAATTTAATAGAACTAAATTGAAATAATTTTGTTTTGGTGTTGTCTAGGTAATTTATATATTAATGGCATTAAGCTACTTATTTTCCATGTAGCGTATTTATACGTTGCTATTAACTTGTAGTACGTCTAATATATTGAGAATAATTGTTAATTACCTGAAGCTCTTGTATGATGGTACTGATATGGTAGTGACTTTGATGTGTATTGTTGTCATCTGTTAACATTCCCTCTGATCTCACTAAATGATCTCCAATGACAGATTACTTGCCAAATTGCATTTATGATCAGAGTAGAAGGTGCTTAGTCTACAGAATATTGGTAAAGTGTTGAAATATGTCCATCAGATTGTATTTGGCATTTCCACAAGAAAATGAAATCTGCATTGTGACCTAAAAAAGTGAAATAAACATCATAATTCTCAGTTCTAAGAGAGTTTAGATTATGTATATTTATATCTAATATTACATAATGTAGTGTTTTGATTGGCATCATTCTCCTTCTATTAATTGTATTGATGCACACTCTGTAAGTCATGCTCATATCATTGAATGATTCTAGCTAATATCTGGTACATAATGGTGGGTGGTAGCGCAGTGGTAGAACGTTGGACTTCGGAGCCAAAGATTCCAGGTTCAAATCTCACCTCGGTGGCCCAGCATCAATTTTATATTTCTGATGTAGTATTGATGGGATGCACTGTCTGTAGAGGTGCAATGCAGTTATCATCTTTGGGCTTGTCAGTACCAGCCGGTGCTCATATGTTTACTGGTGTTCTAGAAAGTTTTAGAAACTAATTTCTAATTTGTACCTGAGCATTGTTATAATGATGGCTTAGACACATTATCAATATGCTTATTATTGTTATTATTATTATTAATAATATTATTATTGTTATTATTATTACCAGTATTCTTCTTATTAATATTTTAATATTAAAAGTAAATAGAACAGAAATTCCATTATTCAACCCATGCACTAAGTAAGAGATGAACTCAGGCAGTATATATGTGCAGTCCCCGTGCAGTCCCTGTGCAGTCCCGGTACCATTGAGACATGCACTAGGAACACATACAGCCCTATCTGCTGCCGATATTGGCGCCGGTGCAGGGAAGAGCGGCAGGGTGACATCTTCACTTCGGTCTGTTGGTCTGTCAGCCGGTCTATTGGTCTGTCAGGCCACGGAATGTTATCTTGGTGACGTAGGAAGACGAGGAATTTCTGCAGCATCAGCAGACTTTTTGTGGACTGGCCCGCGCCAATCTTAGCGGAATTTGCAGAGACCGACTTGCCAATAAGCATGTAGATAGTGTGGAGTACCGTTAGATAGTGTGGAGTGGATAGTGTGGAGTATATAAATGTGGAGTGGATAGTGTGGAGTGGATAGTGTGGAGTAGATAGTGTGGAGTAGATAGTGTGGAGTGGATAGTGTGGAGTGGATAGTGTGGATGACACAGACATTTACTTGACATGTCATTCATAAGATTCTCCTCCCTATGATCTGGAATGGCTGACATTGATAGATCTACTGTTCTGTCCTAGACTGGGACACATTTGTAATAATTGTAGTGATTCTGGTGCTGTATACGTGTGTTGTCATTGACACCATCAATATAACACCCACTCTTAGCTAAGCCTTTGCTGATTACCGGTATGCGTATGTAGAACAAGTTTAGCATGCACTGTTTCGTCTTGAAGCACAATTAAAAGTGTCATCATGAATGTAATTCAATTCCATTGAAGTCTACTACTTGGTAATGATGGACATGATATTACAAGAATAGTTTACTTATAATGAATGATTGATGATGACATATCTATCCTGGAATTTACCGGAAATAAATTATAATGGTTTTTATTAATTGCTATTACACCAGAAAAGTTGTTTAGATTTTGGTCTATTCATGTCTTAAAGAAATGCCATTATTGAGCTGCATAGCAGTCTTTAAGAATTTCAGTATTTGAATAATTATATTGTTTATTTCAAAAATAAAATATTGATGTTAATTTGCAGCTGTTGTTACACCTTTGCCCTCTTTCCATATTTTACAAACAGCACCTGCAAACATTTGTTGTATATGTGCATCATATTATCTGGTGTAGGAAAAGTGTTTGTTGTTAGGTAAATAACATGACTTGGTATTTAGTTGTCAGGAAGATGTCATCAACCGCAAACTGCTAATTTATTTATCGTGACCTCCATGTATACCTGTGTCTGAAAAAGGCAAATAAACACATTCTCATTTGACAAATTAATTGTATAGTTTTGTGTTATTTGACAGATGGTGACATTGTTTCTGTTAGTTGTGGTCTTTGAACATGTAAATCCTGACAGCCCAAATGTGATATTAGTTTGTCCTCCATAAATAGCATGTGTAGTAAATATGGCTTGTATGATGTGTCAAATTTGATGTCTTATGATGCATAGATGTTCACTTTCATCACTCTTTGTCAGAAATTGGAATTGGAAACTAATGTTTTAAACTTGTTGAACCACATTTTGGAAAAGTATGATCTTTCAATGTTTCACTGTCGCCTATGGGTGAACTATTCCTGCTGCAATATCGAGCAGCAAAGTGCTCACTTCAATGTTTCAATAAAAGCAGTTTATTATTTTTAAGGTTTCGTCTGATAATGCCATAATCTTTTCTCAAAGGTTTATTTCAAGATAAATGTTTGAATCAGTTACCAATATACTAATACATGCAGACTATCATGTCCCTATTGCACTTTTGCAATAAGCATGTACAATGCATCTTGTACAATACACTATTAATCTGTACACTAGATGTAAACACAATACATATACAATACATTATAATCTCTGTACCCCGGTGTATTGTCTACCACTTTCTTCAGTTGATGTCACACATAGCCAATCCATACTTTCCATTTATCCCGATTGTACATCACATTACAAACCTCATTTATCCCGATTGTACATCACATTACAAACCTCATTTATCCCGATTGTACATCACATTACAAACCTCATTTATCCCAAGTGTACATCACATTACAAACCTCATTCCGCTGGCTACATTAATTAGTGGGTTCTAGTATTAAGATGTAAACAGCCCTTGAGCTCAAAGCAATCTCCATTGATTATCTTCCTAAAACTACCTCGGCACTCCTTGGGGAAAACTTCATTTGTCTCCATCAGTCAGTATTTGAGTATTGATAGTTTACCTGTTGATCATGTAGCGACGAAGTCATTGATCGCTTTAAAGTCATTACCCTATGGGTTAATGGAGTGGAAACCAGACACTGCGGACGGAAAGCGAGCATTACTTTGTCTGAATATGATGTCCTTCCTGATCATTTAATGTCCGACTCGCCGGAACTCGTCCTTCTGTCATAATCACACACAGCTTGTTTCCTGCTCCCAATTGGATTTAGGAACATTTCCATTCCAAGAAAAATATCATTGTTATTAATTTATGTAACTTAATATCTTGTACATCAAGGCTATTGGCGTTTAGTTTTCCTGCCATGTTTCTGAGGAAGGTCAAATGAGGTCAATTGGTCATTGCTTGGTGGTCATTGAACTATACGTTGTATTGTAAGTAATTATATATGACCTTGATGTATATCTCCGAGTGTACTGTCACTGCGAGGAATCTATATATACAGGCTGGGGAGATATTGACTCGGAAGAAAGAAATACAGTAGCTCTATTGCCATGTGCTATTTAAAATCTGTATTTTGATACTTATGTAGTTTTATGGCATTAGATGTAAATGTGTATTTGGATGAAAATATGTTACATTCTTGAGAATTTATTTCATCTGGGGTCCGTTGCTCAGAACAATTGTAGCTACAATCAAAAGTTCGGAACACGCTACAAGTGTAAGTCCAATGCATGAAACACTTTTGTTGCTTCAATACTTGAGAATATGGTTACCGTTAGTTCAAACTATTATAGCGATAAACATGGTTCATACCACCAGACTTACATTTGTAGTGGATTCAAAACATTTGACTTACGACAATTGTAGCTACAATTATTCTGATCAGTGGGCCCCTGCTATGCAACAGCAATAATTACTATATTTAATTACCATATTCTCCTTATGAATTTACACTTTAAAAGTTGATATTGTTCATTATAAACCTTTATCAAAGATTCATTTTGCTGCCTGCAATAGTACATTTAGCCAATTCTAATGTTTCAGGTGTTCCTATAGGTTAAGTTCACACATATGTTGGAATTGAAATTTTTATACTGGGCAAAATTGAGGGCGTATCAGGAAGGAAGTGGCATTCTGGGATAGGTGGGAGATTTCACGTGAGCTGTCGATGAATTAAATTCCGCGAGGTTGAAGCCATATGGTTAAAGTTTTTCCCGTCAAAACAATACCACTATTCTCCGAGGTGGTTCTACTGGGAGAGAGAGGCGGATGTCACGGCCAAAACTTGTAATATTGAAACCACGTGAATATTATGAGTTACATATGAGTAGAGCTGGCAGTAGGGCAAATGGCGCACTCGTATCCCCCAGACAGACTATGTTGTAGTGTTACGAGCCAGGTATGGCAGCCATTTTCCCCGCCACATGTTTGTATACAAGTTATGACTGCAGACATTTACCCTTCTACAATACAAGGCGTAGGTGTTGCTTCCATTTACGATCTCTGCTTCTCGTTCTGTTGTCTGAAAGCGGCCACGTTTCCGTGGCAATGACAAACACGTGAAGCTGATTGTGTTCTCTCGTCGGATACAGGCTCAACACTTACTCCAGTCTCGGAGGTGTCTTGCTTGTCTTCATTTCTTTCTTCTTGATTATTAATTCAATAAAACGTTTCTGACGAGGTATTGGCGGCAATGGTCTGACAAATGCCCACTAGGCCAATGCCGTGCAATAAAAGGACTTGTATCTTCAAGCTGTCATCTGTTTCAGACCCAGACCATGAATATTAAAATACCCCGCGGGGCGTCTTATGATTAAGTTCATCTCCTGTCATATATTGGTTTTCATTGTCTCACTGTTCGAGTTCTTTGGCCTCGATGGTGGATGGTCAATAAACATTGAATGTGTCGTTTCACAGGGTTGATGATAATTTCAATAAATGTCTGTGTTAAAGAGTAAAACAAACCTATTCCTTTGATAGATCATTTGAATAGTTTGGTCTTATTTGACATTTTTTTACCCACGTTATTTATTATGTCCTTGAAACATGCAACAATATTGATAGGCCAGACATGATAGTATATTATATTGTTTGTTTCTGATATTCCTTTGAGAGAATTGATATTGTAGTATGTCAAGCCAGCCCCTCCATATGTTACCAGAATCTACAGAACAATTTGTTCCAATCTAACATTAACCTTATCATCTTTCTGTCTGTTCCTATTTCTATATATTGCTGAATGACTTTCTGTATGTTGTAGATTGTGTTTTCTGTATGTTGTAGATTGTGTTTTCTGTATGTTGAAGAATGTCATCTTTCTGTATTGCAGAATATAATCTTTCTATATATTGCAAATATTATGTTTGCAGAATGTCCTTTTTCATGTCACAGAATAATGTTTTACATTTACTAGTATATAAAGAATACTCTCACCACAGGGGTACTTAATTGCATCCCCCGTTTTACATCACGCTGTGGTGCAGGGAGGGGGGGATGCATTAATGGTTACACATGTATGTTCTAGTGCGAGTGTAACTGTTAACAACTACAATGTGTTTTGGGCGTGGACTTCACACTTGCCATCCTGTACCCCATAAATCTGTGTCACGTTTAGCCTTGGCGAGTTCCATGAGTTGTGTATAATGGCCATTATGAATTAGAATTTTGGTCTGAAAATTCTGAGCGGAAGTCTCTTAAGAGCTGATCGTGTACATATGCACGTAACTCACTTCCAGACTCTCCGTGATAGTCTTGTTGACATGAATTGCAATTCAATATGGAGGACATTTGATAGTTTAATGTATTGTAAAAGAGAAAATTCATTGAAATAGTTGATGCATTTCAATTGAATTGCTTAAACCCATTGATATGTTGCAACATGTCCTCTTTCTGTATAGATGCTGAAGATGTGTCTGGCAGTACTAGTATTGCATAGTTGGAGCATGTGGAACTATAACCCTAAGGTGGAATATAAGATTGAACAGCAAATGGCAATGAATGGTTTCAGATGATAAAACATGGTTACTATTAACCCTAGGAGGCAACCACAGATGCTCTAAAGAGCAGCGACTGCCTATTCCAGCATGGAGAGGGTTAATCAGTTTATTGGTAACAGGAATATTGTAGAGTTTTGTAAAAGCATGGGGCAATGTTTAATGAACATGGTAGCCAAAACTTGTGACTATCACCTCAGAGAATGTCCAGGAAGAAATAGTTCTAGAGGTTGTATGTATTAGAGCCTATTGAGTCACAGGTCATAGAGATGTCCACTGAAATATCCCAGCAACTTCTATAGATGACTGTTTCAATATACCGGTAGTTGCAACACTTAGTGTTGACTTGTTTAGTAATGAATCTGTACTATTTCAAATTGCATTCTAGTATGATTTGGTTGGTTGATTTGGGGTTTAAAGTCACTTTCTAGAATCTTTCACTAATATCATGACTTGCATGCATATGTACTGCTTGACTAGTCTGGATTCTAGTATGAAGATTATCTAGCATTCTGTTTGGTGCATATCTGCAGAATTCAGTAATTTGTCTGGTACGTGTGTGAAGTTCATCAGGTATTTTTTTGTTTTTTTTGTTTTATGTTTTGCATATGTGCAGGTTATCCAATAGTTTGTATTTTTGCATATCTGTAGGTTATTCAGTGATTTGTCTGGTAAACATCAGGCCCCATATTCTCGAAACTTCGCAAGTCCTAAGAAGTTCGTAAGTACTAAGAATTTGCCTAACTAGGTTTCTGCTAATGTTAATTTTTGAAGAGATCTTTCCTCACTAAGAAGTTTTGAGAGTACGGGCCCTGGTTATTCAGTGGTTCGGCTGGAACATATTTTGTTTGGTACATATTTATGGGTAATCCAGTATTTTGTCTGATACGTCTTAAGCAGGTTATCGTGTTGTGTCTATCTGCACCTCATTACATGGGCACCCTGGCGAGGGATCAGTGTATATCCCAGCAGGGCCGGGATCTGTATCAGTCCTCCAGTCTACTACAGTGCAGTCCGTGAATGAAGGACGCTAATTATTTATCATGGGATCTGTAGACGTATTAACTGAATATCTGCACGCATTATGGCTTCAGTTGACTGCCTGGTTCTACACCCACTACCCAGGTACTCGCTGATCATCGTGATATGATGTGGGAAAAAATGGCTTAAAAAGGAATCAAATAAAAGGGTCAAATGAAAATTTAATGAAGGGATAGATTGAAAAATTAATGAGGGATTAAGTGTAGGGATCAAGTGAAAATCTAATGAAGGGATCCAATTAAAATTGAATGAGGGGATGAGATCAAATGCCTGAATGGAAATCTTGAGACCATTCAATGAAAGATTAAATGAAATGATACAATGAAACTGGAATGAATGGATGAAATTTAAGGATCAGTTAAATTTAAATTTTAAAACTGCTAAAAAGTAGAATATGTTTTTCGTTTGTTGGTTGACATTTTCGCTGTTGGATGAAACAAGATGACAATTCCTATTAATGTAACAGGGAGAAAGTTATATATAGATTGGACACATTTTTAGAATGCGGGTTATGGTTATCTAAAACTGGATGCTATAAACTATATATATATATATCCACTTTGACAGATATATTTCAGAATACTTCCTTGATGCCTACAAACTATTTCAGATGATTTATCGTATATACCGGGTACTTGTGAAATGAAACATAAAATTCAAATTACATGATTGTCTTCTAGACATGATGGAACATAAACATAAATGGAGAAAGCTGAAGGAAGATTGTAGCTGCTAGGTTCATGTAGGGTGTCTCTTTTCAACATTTCACGAGACTGAAATAAAATAAAATAAAAAATGTTTTAATTGACAATGGTGAACTTTTGAGCTGCAGAATTAGTGGGGTGTTTTTTTCGGCTCTATACACACAAATTAATTGGTATATTGAGAATATGATCTCACGTCTGGTTGTGGTGTATTGAATGTCCTTATAAATTGCAGCATGTTTCCATGGCATTCCTATTTTGTACACCCTCATACACTGCCCCTCTACCCCACTCCACCCCACCCCACCCCACCCCACCCCACCCCACCGCACCCCACCCCACCCAGTGCACATGTACCGGGTGACAATCCATGACCTGGGGTGACACTGATTCATGAATGGCCGGTACATGTTATTTACAATCTTTGTACCATTCACAAACATGTTCATGCAAAGAAACGTACTGGTATATGCACAAATGTTATTGCCAGTCTTTCTCCTACAAGTCAAGTAATAATCATAGGCTGTCTAGAACCAATGACCTTAAACAGAGACTGTCAGAGTTAGCGCATGTCTTTCAGTATTAACCATAACACTATTATGGAATATTGTTAATGAAATTGATTCCTATTTTTCCCCACGTGAAATTTATTATTGGCGCCTTTTTATCTCTGGCCATTCTTTGGCAATTATTATCCAATGATCTGTGTCATTTCCTTTGACTTTCCTCATGCATTGTCGTCATGTATGGGTGAAAAATTCCCGCTGTAACGTAAAACAATAACTCACTCACTCTTCACGCGGCTACGACTACAATCCAGTATTCTAAAACATCAGCGTGCACTCTCGCTGTATGTAACTCATTGAAGCTGGATGCCCGTGTCAAATGGTAATGTTAGCAGAGAAAGGAGTGTAGCCCCTGGGCCCTTGGTCACCTCATTTCTGCGCTTTGATCGTCTCGAAATAGAAATCCTGATTACACCCACTGCACCAAGCGTTATATTTTTGGCTCTCGTGTACCAAATTTAGCAAGCCCACAGACAGCCGACATCTATCTTTTACCACCGTGCCTTATCACCTTATCAAACTACTGTAGGCAAGACTCGATGCAGTGTTGCAGGATGCGCAATATTTTAACGATGCTGCTTAACCTTCTACCTTCTGAATTGTTCCATTGTGCATGTGCTTGTAGTCCGGCAGCCAAGGCACTATACCCGGAATTGAGGTCTACCTAATGTTTTTTTGATGATTATTACTAAGGAGGGTCCCCTTAACAATAATCCACTTGATGCCACCTTGAAAAAGTTGAGCATTTTTTTTAATTGCAATTTTAA
>JAUTBX010150846.1:0-17488 GCA_032361465.1 Lepetodrilus tevnianus
TTGTGTATGTCTACAGGACGGGTGCCTTAAAAAGTTAACGTAGAGCCCTGCAGTGAAACGGTCCCCCTGATCAAATGGGAACTGATTTTGAAAGAACACAAAAACATAATATTAAATCAGTATAATTTATTTTTGCATTTGTGCCGAATGGCAACGGAGGATGAATAATACACATACTCACAATATACAGATCTGTGAATGTACACAACATACTGAACTAATAGTGTTATCCTATCTCCAGCATTGAAGAGCTCCACTGAGGTCAGGATTTATACAACTGCAAAGGAAAACATCTTTCATAACAATGCACTATAAATGCTGAATTCCTAATTAGCTTTATTTGTTCTGATGCTACGATGAATTTGACCCTCATCAGGGTAGATAACTTTTGAACAGATTATATTTTGACAATATTTAATTGCATTTTTTCCCCACACAAAAATGCAAGTTCAAACAGATTGAGAAAAAAAGTTCTTTGACAAGGAATAAACTAGAATGTGTAAACCACAAGAAGCATCTTGATAAACAATTCAAATTCAAGAGAAGAACACTTTTCTGTGTTCTACTACTACTGTACTATTAATAAAAACAATCTGACCAATGATGTATTCCTTTTCCAGGCGAGTGAGTGAATATGGAGTTTTAACGTCGCTGCGGGAATCTTTCACCCATTTGCGACCAGGTGAACAGACTACTAATGCCCACAGTTATTACATTACTGAATCCTGGGCCATGCTCCTTTCTAGCTGTTCCATATGTACTTTCTGTCCGAGACATGCGTGGTTAGAAAGGAGCAACACTGCACAGTGTTCTCGGTGTCAGGGATATGTACCGTGAAATAGGTGGTGCAGACGGCACAGTACACAATCAAACATGGCTGCCACTGGCAATTTACTCTGTGCTGTGCTGTGCTGGCTCACTCCATTCTAAAGAACAGCACATGTACTGGACATGTGACAGAACATTAGAAAGGAGCACTACCCTAGTGGCTAGGATCGCAGGATATGAAATTGTGCAAAGCCTATTAAATGTATTTGAAACCCGTTTCAAAACTTGACTAACAGAATCCAATCAATGGCCATGCATCGTGAAAGAGTTCACAATAAGTCCACTGTAATTTGGCCACATTATTTGACAAGGAATTAGGGCTACCTATAGGCCTATTGCATAAAATGCATTATGCCAATTCTCGTTTGTGTAAAACTACGATGCAGTATTAGTATACAACATATTAGGCAAATAAAACTGGCACAAAGTCTATAAAGCTATTTTCTATAAACCTATTTATACATATAGCATATTTACACTGGTATTTTTAGTGAAAAAGTTATTTCTATACATTGTACACAGCTACCAAAAGCACATTTTATTGAACAGAACATGTTGATATTTACAAGTGAACGGATAAGAACAAATACTATTCAAAACGTAAGGCAATAAATTATTCATATTATCAAACAATTTACAGGATTTTAAAAACTTCAATGGCGAAAATATCTGCTGGTTACGAATGAGGCACTAACAGAGGTGGGAAACAACAAAATGTCGTTATCGCAAATACAAGAATGTTTGGTACCCCATACTTAACATATGAAATAAACAAATATCTACGATTGTTTTAACAAACATGCATTAGGTCAGTTGTGCATTCAAATCTGTGGAAATTTCATTTTAACAATTTGTTATTGATAAAAAATACAAACTTCATTCAATTGAATAGATTTTATTGTTCTAAATCTATAATAATTAAAGAAATATAAAAAAAAATACAAGGATAAAAATATCCTCCAAAGCTTAAATCCTTTGTAAATCTTTTCATTAATGTACTGTATAGACATACTGTCTAGTCAAATTATTCAGCAATTAATTAATTAATGCTTTATGTTGGAACAGGAATATTTCACCCATACACAATGTTAGACATAGCACATATATTCATGATATGATATTAACTCTCCAAAAAAAATTAACTTTAATTATTTTGTATCCAATTTATATTGTTTAATACCATAAATACATTTATAATATTAAAGATATAGTAATTATGAAGTTTAGAATTAAAGAAACAGATTTTGGTGTACATGTTTTAATAAAGAGGAACATTTAAAAAGAAATAACTGATAAATACATTTCATATCAAATATTGGCAAGTAAATTAGCACAGATAATTCAATAATCTAACTTACACATAAATTACATCACAAAATAGTAGTCTCTTTAACGAGTTACACTGTGAAACATACATTGAGCAACCTCATTATTATCATCATCTTTGACAATTGGAAAATCGATTTCATGAAAGTAAACACATCAAATTATTTTTTACTGTTACAGTTGTAATAGTTTGCCAATACAAACCGAGAAAAGAAATTAAGAAAAATATCCTTTTACTTAGCAACTATGTCAGCATTTCACATCTCAGGTTTATAACCATACATGGACTCAATATTACCATATACTGTATTATATGCATAACACAGAAAAACAAACGATTCAACGTGAAATAACAAAATACACAAAAATTTAGCACAATTATTTCCTGAAACACATGAGCATGAAGAGTGGAATTGTTAGTAGGGAAAGTTGGTAATGATTCCAATTATTAATAACTATACTCATCAAAATAAATTAAGGACCATCTGATATTTTGTGGGGATGGTTTCAACCAAATTTCAGAATTCTGCATGAGTAATCGGGTGCAAGTCTTCGTGCAATGTGTTGCAAGTTCTTGAAGCAGACTCTGAGCCTGTAGTTGTTTGGAAATGATCCATTGTTAAAATAATATAAAACTAAATTTATATGTCCAAAAAGGCTACTGGCCTTTAATCCATTTTGTTGAGTACAGGATATTATTTTCACAATACATAACAAAATTTCTAATTGCTTTATTCCAAGACAAATCATGTCCCAATTCAAACATAGATGAATAATCCATGACAAGTAATGTATGCACATTCACTGAAAAAACCTGCCCATTATTTGAACAGGTTCTACATTAGCCTTCTCCATGTTGAAGACAACCAGAGATGCCCCAAAGAGCAGAGCCTGTGCCTAATCCAGCATGGAGAGGGTTAATGTCACAGAAAATTGTCTTAACAGCATTCACTTTTTGACAGATAAACCTGTTGAAATGTCGGGTATGGTGAGTGAATGAGTGAATATGGAGTTTAACGTCGCTGCAGGAATCTTTCACTGTCGGGTATGGAAAGCATATCGGAAATAATTTGTTAATGCAGTAACTTAACTACATGCATGAGGTAGTGCTGAACCGAAGAGGTATTATAGAAAGATATTCCAATACGAACACCACAAACATGGATAATTATATTAAAGGCATACAATCAGTTTGTTGGCATATTTCATGGTCCAATGTAACTTACCTGAAAGTATGTAGGTTACATTTAATTTGTCGACACATGTATACTGGACAACAAGCTATATTTCTGCACTGGTTTTCAATATTTTCATAGTTTGTTTATTCATCTCGCAATTGTTAATATGTAGGAAAAAAAATCATATCTATGTATGGTCTACATTTATATATGTTGATAAACTGTGATTGTATGCCTTTAATTATATTGTCATTATCCAATTTTAATTATTAAATTAGCGGTGATCAGATTTAACTTAATTTCTCTGAAATATTCTCCCAGTAACAAATAGTAATCAAACAAATGTCAATGGACAACAATAAAAGTCAAGTCTGTCAAAATCTTCACTAGATCTCTAAGTAAAAGTTCAAAATATACACACACAATTGTAATGACATGATCATAACAAAACTACCATAGCAATATACATGCTCAGCAAGCTAAGACTACTGTAAATGAATCTACAAACTGACTGATATATTTGATTGTATGCTCACGATATATTCTGGATCCTTACTTATTGCTATTTAATAGCTTTAGACACTCATGATTTTATTTCTGAACGATGTATCAAGAAATAAATTAAATTATTACTGATAGAATTATAAATAGACATGTATTTATTTTTACCTTCATATACTGACATAATTATACATCTATAAAAAAGATTCTGTTCAGAAATTTCATGCTAATGCAATTCAATAATTATTATGAAACATACATAGTTGATTTCTATATGTAACGTATTCTACATGTAACGTAATGTATTCTATATGCAACGTAATGTATTCTATATGTAACGTAATTATTATGAAACATACATAGTTGATTTCTATATGTAACGTAATGTATTCTATATGTAACGTAATGTATTCTATGTGTAACGTAATTATTATGAAACATACATAGTTGATTTCTATATGTATCAAGGATAAGGTTTTCTTGTATGTACAGAATACTGACTCTGGAACTCTCCATGGAGGGGAGGGGAGAGAGGGGATACGAATTCATAAATAATTTCTTGTAACAGTACATAAATAATGGCGAGATGGAAGTTTATTTTAAGCTAACCCAATTGTAACTGATTGTCACTTTTAGGTAATAAAACCAAAGACTGGATTTCGAAATTCCAATCAGCTGATATTCTTAACAAATACGCAAGCTTCAATAAAAGTCTATTTCTATCATCTACATGATAACCACGAAGCGCGCTCACGACAAAATACAACATACACAGCTTGTTAGTGAAATGGGATTGGTGACCTTGTACTCGGCATTGTTCTGCGGACCTGAACCAGTCAGGAACTAACAAGATGCGAGTATCTCTTGATGCATGGACACACGCACACGCACAGACACACAGGTACGTAACGTACACACTCAGATTAAAATCAGATTTTCTTACTCCAAATAATTGTTGGTTTAAGTAAAATGAGTCATCTGTCACTAACACACACAGAGACCATACATACACACACACACACACACATCTGCAGACACGCCTACACAAAAGAGTAAACCGTGGACAGTCGCTACATTTAGTCAGTGTGGTCTTGGAAGATCAGTTTAATGTAGCCGGGGTCAGAGGTCAAGGGCGTGGCACAGAATGGGCAGATTGCTCGGAAACCATGGCAACCATGGGGCACGGACACCAAGCACCAATATCTGTAAAAATAATTGTAACATTTGACTTTTTTTTCTTCTTTTGCAATCTCAACAAAATTCTTTCAAATATTTCTCACAATCAGATCTATGACTAAGAGTGAATATATTTAAAATATGATTTGATTTATTTATTACTTAAAGGCATAATATCACAGTTGATAGATCTGTATAATCGGGCAAACAAATTTCAATCTGAGACTGAGACTACGCTTGATTTATCCACCCAAAAGTGGTTATTTACTGATGTACTTATCCACCAGCACTCGATAGTCATAAAACAAATCATATTTTATATTAAAAAAGGGCAACGTTCCGCTATTTATCTTGTCTTTGATGCATCACTGTTCTAAGAAGGAATGCGAGCAAATATTAGAGTTATCTCCCCTTTGAATGATAGATAAAGAAGCGCCGTCTATTGGGGTGGGTGCAATGGAGATTTGTCAACCACACAGCAGTGGAAAACGAGTGAGTGAATATGGAGTTTAACGTCACTGCGGGAATCTTTCACCCATTTGCGATGAAGCGGTGGAAAGCTTTTTGGATTTTATGTATATCAAGTGAATGTACTATGCAGCTGAGAACTAGTCCAAAACAACCATAAATATCTGTGATAGTATGCCTTTAACATCACAGGAATATGACAACCATATACAGGGCTCTACACTAAGCATTGTCCGCCCGTCCTGGCCAGGTAGAATTTACTGAGGACATGTGAATAAATACCAAAAGATTGTCTATTTTATAGTGGGACGGGTAGATTATTTTGTGTATATCTACAGGACGGGTGCCTTAAAAAGTTAACGTAGAGCCCTGATATACGACAGTGTCATATTAGACGTGTGACATCTGACGTACCTGACAGTGTTTTCCGACGCCACGTGCGCACACGGGTTAAAGGAGTAGGTGGGAGATTCGTTATCGACATAGAGGCTGAGTTCACATCCCATCTGAAGCTTCACAAAGGGTCCGACCTGCAAACACAATTTTTATTTTATTTTTTTTCCGCAAAATTTTCTGTTTAGAAAATGATCATAGAACACTCAAGATGGATTCTCTATTTATTTTTGGATAAAAAAACCAAAAACAATATGTAATAAAACATAAAACAAAAACTCTATGGTCCATATGCACAGACGTGAGTGAGTGAATATGGAGTTTTATGTCGCTGTGGGAATCTTTCACCCATTTGCGACGATAAAGCAATTAATTTACTATAATTGTGTTAAAAAGTTTAAAAGTGAAGAATGTTGTTGTTGATGCACAGACGTAGTTTAGTTAATCCGTGGTTTAAGGGTTAGGTTTTGTGCATACCGACAGCAGTATAACACATATCTTAAACCTAGTTTAGCCTAAACTGTCGTTGGACTATGTTTGTGCATACGGACCATAAATGAACAAATGATCCTTAGCAAAAATTGGGTAGTATATTTTCCAGATTTCGATGACTTACGGTCAGACACAGGGGACAAGGTCTGTTCTCGTTGGACTCCTGTTGACCCCACCCATGCTTCCCATGCACGTGGCCACACTTGAGGTACACGTAGGGTTGGCGCTCGCGGAGGTTCAGTGACCCGCGAGTGGGCAGTACCAGCGTGTTGAGACCCACAGGACATTGAGGACGTCCCGCGTTGATCTGCCGTACCATCAGCTCAAACTCTCGCTCAGTCTGCATGCAGAAACAAAATATTAAAATATATATTTAAATAAAAAAGTATCATAAAATAAAAATAATAACCAATTTGTACATTCATTATAGGAGATGACATTTAATTTTAACTGTAATATTATTAGGAATAATTTTAGGCTAAATTTGTCGCTGCGGGAATCGTTCACCCATTTGCGATGATAGGAGAGATTTGTTACATCGCAGTGGGAGAATGAGACAAGATGGCTGATGTGATTCAGCGAGATGTGTGTATGAACTTACCGGGGATGTGATGAGACCTAGCGCCGACCTCCAGACGAGAGTAGCTCCACAGAGGTCAATCAGGGTTCCGTCGCGCAATATATTGTCCTCCTCTAAAATCTGAAATGGAGAATGTGGATAATAAAAAAAATAAAAATAATATAGATTAATAATAATAAATAATAATAATATTATTACATTTTGAAAATTAACTCGTAATGCAGCGAAATAGGTGGTGCAGACTGCACAGTACATAATCCAACATGGCTGCCACTGGTTGCTCACTCCATTTTAAAGAACAACACATGTACTGGACATGCGACGGAACATTAGAACAGGAGCACTACCTTCATGGGTCATTTGTCGCACAACAACTTCTATGGAAAGGGCCCAGGTTTTGAAAGTAAAGCCTGGCGCAGACGAGCGTCTGCGTCTGGATTCTTGCATTTCTATACGCAGGCGCGACGCAGACGCCTGTGTGCTACGTCTGCGTCGAACGCGCGTTGTACGCAGGTATCAAACGAGTTTGATATTTGATGCAGGAGCGCGGCGTCTGGAAACGCCAGACGCCCGTGTGCGCCATCCTGCGCTTGCGTTGCATCAAGATTTATCGAAAAGCCAATTAGCTGCCTTTCCTGAGTCATGTGATTCGAACAAAATGGCGATGTCTATGAGCGCTGTCATTTTGAAAGTTCCACGTGATACTCCGAGCGCAGATCGAACGCAGGTTTTGGCGCACACGAGCGCTTGCGTCTGCGTCTATAAACGCAGACGCAAGCGCAACGCAGACGCTCGTCTGCGACAGGCTTAATGAGAGAGATCTCACAAAATTCACCAGTATATATTGTAAATTCACAAGATACGAGATCAAAACCATAAGGACACAAGGACACAGACTTATTGAACCTCTTGTATTCATAAGACCATAAACCTCTCATAAGTTGCTTCATAGCAATTGAGACAACTCACGAAGGTTGTGGATGCTATAGTGAAAAGGCGCCCAGGACCAAATGTTGGTATTACACAAACCTGACAGCTCTTGAGTGGCGACGGCCTTGACTCTCGGAGTGGAAACACGCCCCCTCCCACGGACACCTCTCTCCACACCCCGGGCTTAGCCGACGGGGAGAAGCCTCCGATTGGTTGCATTATGAAGACGCCGTTCGTCGTGAGTCCGTCGATCTCTTCGCCAGCGTACCACTTCACAGCTTTCTCCTGGACACGAAAGTACATCAATGTTATACTTACAGTCATATTTTCCCATACGGTACATAACACATTGAGTGATTTTCATTGGTTACTTAGCTCAATTTTCCATACACAGCATTTTTTTCCATTCATAACATTTTACTACAAATTTACTAGAGACCATATTTTGGAATTAATCATTCGTTAGACTGAAGTACTGCCGACAATTATGTTCCGCAATTTATTGTTAAAATACAATTGTGAGTGAGTGAGTGAGTGAATATGGAGTTTAACGTTGCTGCGGGACGAGTTAAAATACAAACTTAGATCTAAAGTTGAGCCACTTTTGAGACTTCTGTAAATCATTTTGGGAGTTATATTGGAAGCATGTATATTATTCAGAAATGTATTTTTTGTTGTTTTCTTTTGTATTTCTTTTTGTATTGGTCTTTAAAGTCGCTTTCTAGAATCTGAAAGGTCTCGTAATCTAGGGCCAGATGCAATAGGCGATATCTCACCCCGAGGAATATATTTCTCCCGGAGTCAAAGCCGGCTGCGTAGATCCTGGACGTGTATGGCGCGTTCCGGTCCACGATGATGCGACAGGCGAACCTCGATATAGTGCTCTGTGTGATGTTCTCTGTCGTCCCTCGCTGGTAGCCAGGAATTGTATCCATGACAACAAAGTCGATCGGATTCTCGGACGACCGACCAATCTAAAAATGAACGAGGAGGGCATTTTATTTACGAGTGAGTTTAACGTTGCTCCAGGAATCTTTCACCCATTTGTGACAACAGCATTTTCTGAACAAAGACATTTTATATTTAAAAAAATTAATTGGGATTTAGAGTAACTTTCTAGAATCTTTCACTAATATCAAGACTTTTCAGTTTATGGCAGGAGGAAACCCGCAGCATCCATAGCGCTGAATGTTGCAGTAAACTTGTGAGCTGGTACTGACAAGACCAAGGATGATATCTGCATTTGCCACTCTACAGATAGCTCATCCTATCAATATTGCATCAGAAATGTCACTTTCGTGAACATTGATGCCATGTTCCCGAAGCTATCGTGTACATAACGACATCGTTAAGTCTTTGTGATGATCCCGAAAAGGTCAAAATTTCCTCTGCAAATGCTTAACGATGTCGTTGCATAAACGATAGGTTCGGGAACAACATTCCCGAAGTCCAACCGTTCTACCACTGCGCTACCACCCGCCCCATTGGCAAATCAGAGGATGCTAGCGGCTGACAACTGCCCAATAGGCAAATCAGAGGATGCCAGCGGCTGACAACTGTCTCTGTACCTACCTGAAACATGTCTGTGTCTTCATCCTGCTTGTATTCCACCACTACGACCTTGTTGCGAGACAGCGTGTAGGAGACAGAGTGTTGGGCGTTGTCTTGTACGGCCTGGAACACACACGCGGAAAACACGTCATTGTAGTGTCGCAATATCATCAGAAGCCCAACACAAATGGCGATGCACCAGGATAATCAGTGAATCATTATGGAGTTTAACGTCGCTGCGGAAAACTTTAACCCATTTGCAATTGAGTGAGTGAGTATGGAGTTTAACGTCGCTGTGGGAATCTTTAACCTATTTGTGATGATGATTTGAAATGGAGGGTATTCATGGATATTTTTATATTTTTATTGTTATAATAATAATGGATCAGGGATGGTTTGACTAACCCTTGCCATGCTGGAGGTAACCAGAGATGCCTTAAAGAGCAGTGCCTCTGCCTAATCCAGCAGGGAGAGGGTGAACTGGTTACTTAACGTTACTGCAGGAATCTTTCACTCGTATGTGATAAATTCAGGGATAGAAACTTACTTTAATAACCTAGACAGATTAATGATTTGTTTGACATAGTGTTTTACGTTAGATACAGTGGGAAGAATGTACTATGTGTCTGACAACAATTCAACATTCTTTCAACATTCTTTCAACAAGATACTTATATGTCCGATAACAATACAACACTCTCTCATCAAGATACTGCATGCCCAACAACAATACAGACTTTAAAGATGCACAGACGTACCTTAGATGACTGGGGGCTGGTGACAAGGTGTTTGCGGTGAGGTTTGACGCCGTTGGCTCGAGATCGCTTCCACAGGATGTACTTGCTGCGTCGCCTCCCCTTGTCACCATTAAGCAGGTGGCCATTGTAGCTGCAAATTAGAAAAGCGAAATTTTCATCATAACGATTGTTGCTGAATTTTACACAGAAATTTCAAAATGACTTTTGCATTATATTCATTTGTAGGTATCGTAATCTATTTTAAAATGTATATGAGAAACAATGAGAAGAAGAAGAAAACAATGAAGAAGATATGCAGAAGGAGTAGGAGGAGGTTTAGAGCAAATGAATGTGGCAGTAAAATAAATTAATAAATAAACAAACAGAATTTTGTAATTATAGAATTAAAAATACATGTAAATTATTTAAAAAAATATATATATATAAAAAAAATGAAAGTAAATGACATGGATGCAGTTGAAGAGAACGTACCCTAGTACTATGAGCTCCCCATACTTGATGGAGTCGACGCCCTCAGCTGGGTGTGGCACCTTCCTACTGGACACACAGGAGGGACCAGGGGGAGGGGGAGGCTTGCTGGACACCTCCTGAATAGACTGACTGAGGGACTTCGTGGATATTTCTTCACTTGGCCTGAAACACAGCAAACAGTCAACATTGAGCTCATTATAATAATAACATATAGCAGAGTTCGAAATAAAGAAAATAATAAGGGGGTCATTCTCCATAGGTTAATGGTAGTAAAATCTGTAATTTTCAGGGGGTCACACAGATTTGAGATACCTTTAACATTGCAGATTTTCAAATGACCCCTTGACTCCCTATTAATTCGAACACTGACATAGGTACTATATATCCATGCACTTAACCCATGTTTTGCATGCAGATTGTGTAATGGCATTCTGGAATAAATAAATATCCAGTGAATCCAGCAATCTGATTGGTCCATGTGACCCCAAAACATTGATGAACGAAATTTTCTTAGGTGGCATTGTGACGTCACGTTATATATGACGTCATCTATACTTGATGTCGGCAAAATATCAAGGTGTCGTTTCTAAAATGTAGACTAAAATCATTGATCCATTATGTCAGACTATTAAATCAAATGATTCCACACCAACTGTTATGATATTTATTTATAAGAATTGACTGGAATATTTTTTGCGTTCATCAAAGTATGAACGTAAAAAACAATGTTCTTCGCGGTTTCATACAGTTTGCACATCAGTTTTTACGTTCATACTTTGATGAACACAAAAAATATTCCTTAAATGGATGCAGATGAGTAATTTTTTTTAACAAGTGGTTGATAAAAATAACTTACCCAAAATTTACAAACACTTCATTTAATTTTTTTATTATTTATAAGCTTAATTATTTGATGAAAGATACTAGTAACTGTTGTTGTGTTGTGGCTGTCATAATAAATATTGTTGTCATTGTTGATTCTTCCAGTGCATAGCTCCAGTGAATAGCTCCAATACATACCGTAGCTCTACACAATGCACATACTCCATACATAGTTCAATACATAACTCCATATATAGCTCTGTACATAACTCAACTGCATACCTCCAGTATATATAGCTCCAGTGTAATCTTTTATTATTTTTTTGTTGAGAAATCTTTATTTTTATTTATAATTTGAAAAAGATTTTAAAATAATTTTATAAAATTAAACAAAATTGCTACAGAATGTCTTTGGCAAGGACTAACATGTACACACAATATCAAACCATTCTCCACTGTGCTAAAAGAAAACACCACTACCAGGAAATGCATAGAAAGTGCATCCAAATCCATAAATTCATTTTCTTTCAATAGCTGCACTTTACAGGTAGTTTAGATTTCAACAAATCCCATTCCCGACTTGCTCATTGAAGTTAACATAGATCATGATGGTAATCAACAAAAGGTTATGATATCAGAAATTAGTATTATAGCAAGTGGAATGAACTATATATTTTAAGGATGTCATGACCGCTTCAACGTCAGATTTCCCATTTTTTACAGGAAGTGCAATGTGACACAATGCACAATGGGTTAACGACGTCTACGCGAGAACTGGCGTGATATTCCAGGGTGCACATAGAAGTACGACTACGACCATGTGTGACCTACTGAGAAACAATGCACCGACAGGCATCGAAGCCAGGCTTGTGGTAGAACTACACGAGTTACATATCGCAGGCCATTCTGTTGCCGGCCATTCCGTCGGGCCATTCTATTGCAGGCCATTCCGTCAGGCCATTCCATTGCAGGCCATTCCGTCAGGTTGCGTATCTTGGCAACTGTTGCCAGTCATAAAGCATGGTACACACAGATGGAATAATAATGACAAAATGCCTACATATATTCTGCATTAAGTTTTCAGATAATAGTTTAACCTTCTCCATGCTGAAGGCATCCAGAGGCCCTGATTAAAAAGAGCAGTGCTTGTGCCTAATCCAGCAGGGAGAGGGTTAAATGGTGTGTAATGATTAATCCATGATGAATACATGAATACTATTACCATAAACATATTTATTACTTATTAAATCATGATACTCATCGTACATGCAATTGTCTGGCATTATTGAGTTTATTTGTGTTTGTATTGCATTAAAGACTACTCACTAGTCCATACTTTTAGGAATTTAATCTAGTTTAGTGCAAACAGGGCATATACACATCAAACTTGCATGATAGGAGTAAACTAATCTTGAAATCAGCGCTAAACTGCAGCTCAATTAACTCTCCACATGCTCTAGGCAACCAGAGACGCCCTAAACAGCACTGCGTGTGCCTAGTTCAACACGGAGAGGGTAAACAACTTACAAATTAATTCATTTCAAAGTGCATTTGTAAAATCCTAGTCATATTTTTACAGACAAGTTAAATAACGAAATGATCAGTTATCAGCTAGTTACTATGGTTACAGAAAGGTTAAATTCACGAACCATAATATCCTGTACGTAAAATACCAGCAAATCCAGTCATCCACAAACAAATTCCGACATTCAAACGCGATCACAAAACAATCACGACAATTGAACTTGTTCAAACCTTGGATAAAGCTCAAATCCTGAGCACATCTCGCTGGCTTCTACAACGGGAGACGACCATCCATGTAACACTGTTTGATATGAAAACAAACATCAGAGAACTCCGGTCTAACTCGGGGCAGTGTTGCAGCAAAATATGCAGGTACTTTTTCGAGAGAAAAAATGACGAAAGATGTGCAGGGGTATAGGTACTTTAAAAAACCCACTAGAGAAATGTTTTTCATGTGGACAGCCAGGGCAGAGTAAGCATGATGTAAGTAAGACGTATTCTGTGCCGATGTTAGCGCAGAACCAACATCTACATTGTGGCAAATGTTGATCCTGTAGAACACAAACAATGCCAGAAAAAAACAACGGCCAAGCAGCGAGATAGGGTGGTTTGCTTCCGCTGGTAACACGTAATGTCAACAGAGACTTTCCCCACAGGGTCGTGACCCGGAGGTCAGAGGTGAAGGCGGAGATCCAGCACAGAGCCAGGTGAAGGCACAAGGTAAAGGCAAACCTCTCGTGTTTTCTACTAATGAGGGACAGCTAAGAACACCACCCTTACTAGGTCCAGTTAGGAACAGGTTTAAGCCCAGATTTAGTTTCAAGCTAAACATCATTTCCAGCAGTGAACAGATGTATCATTCTTAGATTGTCTACGCCTCTCGACTTTTCAAATAAATAAAAACAAATTCTAATCCAATAGTGTCAAAAATGTTACACCTTCTTAAAATTAATTAAAAGTTTTACAAATCTGGGACTTAATTTTTGATGGACTTAAGAGCTTTGCACTCATACATGACAAATTGACAACATTTACTAACGTTTGCAATTTGTTAATAAAACATTTTTAATTCCCTTAAAATTAAATCTTTAACAGTTTCAAATAACTAGCAAAAATAACAATAGACATGAAACCCATGAAAGCTAAATCATCAATGTAAACAAAAATCAAAACCCAAAATCAAGAAGAAAAAAAATCAGTTTTCCACAGGTCAGTCTGGTATCAATATAATTTCCTATCTAAGTTTTTATTCATATCATAAAAATGCTGATGGAAACAGTAGCAACTGATGCTGTTCGCACTTGACGCAATAAGCATCGACTTCCTCTCGCCGGAGAATTACACCGACCATTGAGCAATACAAGTGGGCTAGGCTTAGTCAAATCTACATTGGTGCATGCATCCTACGACACAATACAGACCTAGTGTGTGTGTGGTTTCGTGTGTGTGTCACCAACGTTATTCTCACCCAAATACTTCCAGTTATCCATCATGAACAGACGCACACAGGTATTAGTATTTCTGGGGAGTAATTACGAGATTAAGACTTACCGCAATCGGCGGCACGTTTTGCATAAAAATAAAAATAATGTCATTCAGCATGTACACTGGGGTTGTCAGGAAATGGATATTACTAAAGTATTTTTTTAAAAGATTGTGAGTGTTGTTAGTGTAATTATAGACCAAACAGACAGGGCCACATCCCAACCACCTATTTGCCACATGCACGTATGCACATGCATACACATGAATGCACACACACATACAAATAAGTTACAAAAACAATATTAAACCACACACACACCATGCATGTACACACAAAATTAAATTGCATCTACTCAGACAGACAGAGAGACAGACACAAACACACATACAGAGTGTGGCACAGTGTCACACACACACACACACACACACACACACAATCACAAACTTAGTGCATGACATCTACAGCACATACACACACATGCAGCATATCCCACTCACAATACGGTACACATCAGCAAGAGGTACACAGCAGTGAAGCGGGTTTGTGTTGAGAACTTGAGATGCACAAGGACCTGTGACTTCAACAGTCTGGGTAAAGCACACTATTCCGACTGTAATCCATACCACAGCAATGATATGATTGCCAGCACGCAAGCCAGAACAGTCAGAACACAAGCAATCAGTGATCTAGTCAGAGACCCTTGTTTTAAAGATCTTGTCAAGGTTAATGAATATATTAAAGTATCTGATTTGTGTTGAAAAGTTCACTATCAACGTGATTAATAACAACATTATACAAGTTCTCTCCTTTTTAGTAGCAAAAACATAATTTATGGACTTAGATGTATTTACCATATTTCTCTCTTTCTCTCTCTCCCTATCTCTATCTCTTTCTCTCTCTCCCTATCTCTATCCCTCCCCTCCCCTCATCTCTCTATAACATGTTCACCTCCATCTATGAAATATCTCCCTCTCTCTCTCTCTCTCACACACACTCTCTCTCTCACACACTCTCTCTCTCTCACTCTCACTATCTCTCTCTCTCACTATCTCTTTCTCTCTCACTCTCTCACACTCTCTCTCTCTCTCTCTCTCTCTCTCACTATCTCTCACACTCTCACACTCTAAATTCCAAACATTTTATCTTTCAAAAGCAAGTTCTTCATTGTATCAGAACCTATTCCATGGATCCCACCCTCAGTTTTACATTACATTAAACACTTTCCACCAATAAATTGAGCAACTACTAGTACTCCAAAAATAAATATTGCCTACATCCAGTCATTGACCAATAATAAAGAACTATAACCCTCCATCATAAACATTGACACATTTAACGACATCCTTCTTCAAAAGCAATAAACATCAAAATTCTATTTCCCTTACAATGCACGAAGCTTTATGACTTTTACAAACCATGCCAGGGATGGCTATATTTAAGGATACGTCTACCGACTGACCCTGGACTTTGGCAACAAACTGTTAATGCACCAACACTCATAGTCCTGTGTGTGCACTGTAGCGAAACCCAACTCTATGAAACTAGGATAACCCCTTGTAAATCTGATGTCATGCACATAATTTAACTTTATTTACGTGTTTCTACCCCGACATCTAAGGTACAAGGGATAGCAAGATAGTTGTGTCAATGAGGTGTTTAAGATTCACACTTAGCTGTGTAGATATATAGATACTAGTACACAGATACGGGAATGAAATGAACAATACATGTATCACCACATTTCAAATAGAACTATATTTTGATCATACAGCATTATTGGATGGTATAAAAAGCTAGGACAATTTTTTTTATTTTTTTTTTAAATATATACATATAACACACATTTATTTTATTTTCTGACTTGGTGCAGCTTTCAAGATTCTTTCACTTACATTACAAAGTCAGTTTATGGCAGGAGGAAACTCGCAACATCTGCAGCACTGAATATTGCAGTAAGCACCGGCTGGTACTGAGTCACTGACAGATCAACGATAATAACTGCCATTATACAGACAACGCATTCTATATCATGATCGCATTAGAATGAATGAATTAATTATTGTTTTACGTCACAGCGGGAATCTTTCACCCATAGATGACGACCATTAGAAATGTAAACTATACCATCAGTATCAGACTGGCTTGGAAAATACGAATATTTTAGTAAATTCATGCATAGAACTTGCATCATACACGCCAAGTTCTTGTATCAATTATTATTGTTCGCATTCTAAATTCAGAAACAAAAATAAAATGTACATATAGTATCCTCCTCAGCTTGGTGTTTGCCGGTACACAAAACACTTGAAATGTCTGCAAAACCCTCAAGCATTTATTAATAGCAGTGTGTACAGTGGAGGGACCAGGGTCAGTGTGAAACACAGTGGTCAGCCTCCTGGTAAAGCTGTACAGTATACCCTGGCATATGAATGAAAGTGTTGAGGTCAGATTTTGGCCACTGGACAATGACAACAAGCTTATATTATTGTATTTATTATCATATTGTCCCCATTATTAATATTGTATTTATTATTCTATTATCCCCCATTATTAATTTTGTATTTATTATCATATTTCCCCCATTATTAATATTGTATTTATTATCATAGTTTCCACATTATTAATATTGTATTGAGTATATTTCCCCCCATTTCAATGTTGTATAATTATGATAACCCCACACTTAGGCCATAGTTATTTGATTAGATGGTTTACGGATTTTTATAGAAAATATTTGGGTCGGTCGGTCGAAAATATAAATAAATATAATTTGACATTTTGATTATGATTTATGGTTTATAAACCACGTAGTTATGGACATACAATTGACTTTTTGTACATGCAAACCAACAACTAATTCGCAAACTAACAACTGTAATTAGCACTCACACTTGCTCAAGTTGATGCAATATTTCTGCATAAGGATGCCAATACATGTGGTACAATATTTCAGAAACTGTCAATTTCACAAACATGGCTGGCATCTTTATGGAGCGACTCTGTA